>JAUJYS010004964.1:0-11447 GCA_033995665.1 Melogona broelemanni
AGCTTAGGGGTGGATCCTGCAGTCTGGCTATTCCAGCTGCCATTCCCCATCCCTTCCCTTCCCTGCCCCTCGCACATTTCCATAGAGACACGAGGGTGCAGTAATCATGTAGTGCACTAAGCACTACGGTTATTTTATAATAAAAATAAAACTTTCCTGTAATATCCGCCACTCCTCTTTATAATAATGGATTAAATTAAAACATTTTATTTTTTTACATCACCATCATGTGTCGCATATACCCCTCTAAACGCTTTAGCATTAAATGCAGAGGCACAGTACCCCGTGATCGAATAAACGAGTCACGAATTGGGAATCGAACCCGTGACAGTCCCACCGCAAGTGGGTCGCTCTATCGCCAGTCTACGACGATTCAACGCAGCATTTGCCGACAAGACGTTCAGTTTCAAACTCAGGGTTAAAATTTTTGTCGCAGAGGTCAAACTCTGAGAATTCATTTGTTTTCCACTGAAATTGAAAACTACACAACCTCTTCAAAATGAACTAATGACCTTACCCAATTCCGCCCTTTCCAGGGCGTATAGTTCCGTAAATCTTAACAGTAATGGCGCATGTAGTCCTATGGTGCACCTAGCAAATAGCACCACGCTCGTGTCATTATATGCATTTGATCGCAGCACACGGCGATGGTCCCGCCATCTAGTGAAAGTCTCTGGCGACCATCGTCACTGGGTCGAGAGACCAACGAGTTCAATGCTTATGATAGATGTCAAATCTAGTGTGTAGCTGCAGCAGTGATTCCCGGCAAATGAGAACTGTTTAAAAGATACCAAGTAAAACGTTAAGATTTAAAATCTCTGGTTAGCTTAATTATAAATTGTAAAAACTAGTTAAATAAATGAAAAATGATTAGTTTGGCTATCGAAAATTAAACAAAAAAGTTATATATCTATCCTAATATGATCATTGTCCGGTTCCGTCAGAAAAAAAAATGGCGACCGTCGGCGAAATATGTGTCACGGAAAATAATATTTCCTAATTTAGAGTGCGAAAAGTAGCGCGGATTTCAGCCAAATCGGATCCTCCGTTAACCGGTTCCTTTCCAGTTCGCGTCACCAAGGAGTTTTGATCACTTAGGTACGTCTCGAACTGAAATACGCTCGCCAATAACTGTGTTAAGAAATATGGGATCATTGTTCGGGAGGGCAAACTGCAAGGGCATAACGGAATATCACTGCCAGCCCACTCTTACGGGTTATTCTAGCGAAACGTAAGCTGCAGTGACCTTGGTGGCGAGATGGGCGTGTGCACCAGGTGGCGCCGCAATCGGAGACTAACCCGCCCTTGTAAGCTGGGCGGGTTATCATTTTAGGTTAATTTAGATTAATCGTCGCGTTCACCCGTTTCGAGGTGACTATAGCTCGATTGACAAACATCGTGTAGAGAAATCCCCAAAGAGCACGACATTTGGGTAGAAACAATTTAAAAGTGTTGACAAAATTTTGTTACTTCGTTTGGTAGATCTTGATAATCGATCACAAGTCGAGGGAGAGTCAAGTCTGAGTCGATCGAACGATAAAATATTGGGAAAGCTGGGTTATAATTTTGCGAAGACCTACACAACTTCAACTTAATCGCCTAACCATCATCCAGTTCCAAATTAATCGCCTAATCATCTTGCAGTTTCCCCAGTTGTCATTTGATATTCGAGCAGTGTCGTTAATTTTCGATAAGGAAAAATCTGCGGATCGTTTTACCGAGAGTTCCTTAATGACGTTGGCCTAATTATGGGCTAGACTAGGACTAGACCGCTAGAATAAGCCAATAGGGTAGTCAAACTGATTGCCAAGATTTTCCATTTTGACAGTCTTAAAAGAATATAGAGTCCGTCTTTTGTTCGCCGATGGGCGGTTCCGAATTTGTTTCCAACACTGACGTACATAGCCAAATGTCCATATTTACGTTCTAGCAAACCACGATAGCGGCAGTGTCTGCTTGGGATTTAAATAAACATATCTCCGGGGCGTGGTTATTGGAAATAATTACATTGTACGACTATGCGCGGTCGTCGAAACCCAGATGGTAGCATAACCGCATGTGGTGCGGCGATCTCTGGTTTGATTCCCGGCTCGGGCTCTCGTTCATTCGATCCCGGAGTGCTGAAGAAATTGTGCCTCTCCACTCGAAGTAGTCACCACTCGAAGTAGTCAATTTCCTTTTGTTCACTCTTACTAATGGCCCAGGTTATTCATTATATATTTACGTATTGTCACTCTCGTTTGATTTTCAGAGTCGGCCAAACGTAGGACATGTCGTTAAAGCCGAAGCGCGTGGACTTCACGTCCACCTGGAGCGTCCTGCAGGAGACGGTGCGCGGCGTCATCACCCTGGGCGACGTGCCCAGGGCCACCTGGAACGACCGTTTCTCGTATCCTTTACCGGAAGTCATTGCCGTTTGTGTGATAAGAGTGGCTGCCCCGAAAATACGACTTATTTTTTTGTTACTCGAGGCGGCTTCGTAGTTAGCCGTCACGCCTGCTATGCCCGTGATCGCGGGATCGATTCCCAGACTGAGACCTCCGAAATTTTTTCGCATCAGAAAAAGCCGTACGCATGTATTTCTTTCGGATTGGAAGTAAAGCCGAAGGGTTCCGGGTTCGATTCCCGGCGGGCCCTCGTTTACAGATTATTCTGTATTCAACCCCGGGATACGAGGGAAAACTTGCCCTTCACATTTTGCTTAAGCAAGACGAGGGGTACAGAATCACCCGCAGTGATTTTCATTACAGTGAGGGGGGGGGGAAATAAAAAAAACCTTGTACACTCTATTTATGTCAGAATCCTAGACTAGGCCAAATTACCAGGTCGTCCCCTGGTGAGGTCGGGATTGCAAGTATAGAAGGTATAGAAGCAGTAAATATAGTTGAGTGATAAAAATAAGGCATCTCTATCCTTGGCAGGTCATTTGACCGTCGCTATTGAGTTCCCCTTTTGGACTGCTTTGTGGGTACATATCGTCATTGTTGATCTGCTTACCCATTATGTAATTTTTGTCTTGTGCTCCCCGATCCACTCTTTGAATCCAAATACACTTAACTCATTCCGTCAACAGCGATGTGTACAATCTGTGCGTGGCCTACCCCGAAGCGTTGGGCGATAAGCTGTACCAGGAGACGAAGCAGTACCTGGGGATTCACGTCAAACAGTTGTTCAAGGTAGGCGCCACCGCCGATGAGCTCCCGTGTTCCGCTAGTGTGGCTGCAACGCACTCGTGTCCAGTTGCTATAGAAAATGGGGAGCGTGAATGGCGGGCCGCGCATCCGAGTTTGAGCGTCTGGCCCAACACCGTACCCACAACCGACGAATTTACCTATTTTTTTGTCAGTTAAATTCAGGGGGTAGATCGCCAATGGGATAGTGGGGATGGTTTTATATCGTTGGGGATAGTTATGGCCCAGGGGAAAGTTTGATTTTCAGCAAGAGCTATTAGGGATTTATGCAAGTCCAGAGCTTAGGGGTGGATCCTGCAGCCTGGCTATTTCAATTGCCATTTCCCATCCATTCCCTTCCCTGCCCCTCGCACATCTCCATAGAAACATGAGAAATTTGTCATTGCACTAATTTGTTGTCCTCCGTGCAGGTTGTCGTTGGTCATGGTGACGAAAATCTTCTCGCGAATTATCACCTGAGCTGGCTGGAGTACAGCAGGGGCATCGAGTACCTGAATAAACTTTACCTGTAAGTAATGCGACTAATAAAACGTGAGAATCTAAATATGTCATCGAATCGATCGATCGCGACAAAGTGCAGATGTAGCTTTACGCCATCGGCATCACCTGCTGAGAGATATTTGAGCCAAATTCCCTTGAATTGTTTCTGACCGGGTATCGACGCCATCTTTTTGCAACGTAGGCGATCTAAGGCTTTATTAATAAAAATGCTTCGAGAAAATGGATTGTTGACGATTTAATTTCGTTGTATGCCGTTTCCAGGTACCTGAACACCCAGCACATCAAGAAACAAAAGTACAGCGAGGCGGATTTGAATTACGGTAGTCTCAGTTTGGATTCGCAGGATCAGATGTTGGAGATTGGCGAGGTAGGCGTTATTATTATATATTTTTTTTTTAAATTGTGGGCGCTGGTTTCTCTTGAGTTAATTTTTTCGTCCCACAATTATTTTTGGAGTTTGTTTTGATTTTGTTATTTTTGTTCTGCGCCAGCTCGGACTCGATCTGTGGAAACGAAATATGATCGAGCCTCTGCGCGAGAATCTGATCAATCTGCTGTTGGTCGGGATTAACAGGTAGGTTGTAACAAATGACGAGGGCTGATTGAAAAGTGGTGCAAATACCTTAATAACTTTTGAATTAATGTCACGAACATCAGTATTTTTTAAATTTCTACACGTGCCTTATTGGCTTTCTGATTTATTGTCTAAGGCCTCGTTTCCTAAACTGTGCTCCACGGAGCCCTTAGAGCTCCGTGGCCATTTCCCAGGGGCTCCGCGGCCACTCCTGGAAAATAAAAAAATATTAAAACGCCATACATAACCTTAATAACCTAACATAACCTTTATAAAACGCCATTAATGGGGCTCCGGCATTAAAATTGGTGACTTTTTAGGGGCTCGGCCAATGAAATTTGTTCTAAAAGGGCTCCGCGAGCCAAAAAGTTTGGGAAACACTGGTCTAGGGTATGGTTGCTTACTATTTGAAAAAAATATATATAAAAATTAGCTATGCGCGCGCTCTTTCCATTTTCTATGTTATATTCTATGGTTACTTCAAATTAAAAAAATAGCTAAGCGCGCGCTCTTTCCATTTTCTATGTGATATTCTATGGTTACTTCAAATTAAAAAAAAATAGCTAAGCGCGCGCTCTTTCCATTTTCAAAGTGATATTCTATGGTTACTTCAAATTAAAAAAGTAGCTAAACGCGCGTTCTTACCATTTTCTATGTGATATTCTATGGTTATCTCAAATTAAAAAAAATTGGCTATGCGCGCGCTCTTTCCATTTTCTGTGTGATATTCTTTGGTTACTTCAAATTATAAATCTTTCCATTTTCTATGTGATATCGTATGGATTTACGTCATATCCCCCATGTTCCATCTCTTACAGTGATATATTATTTTCAATTCTTTCAGCGATCGTTGTGGCGACTCGCCGAACCAGGGAGTCATTCACGGAGTGGTCCATTCGTTAGTCAGCGTCGAGGAATACAAGAAAAAGAATCCTATGGAGGTGATTTGAACTTTTTCTTTGTTCACATCTTGCATGATTGACGTTCATGTGCCGGATCCGCACGGTTTCGATACGTTTGCTAGTATTTGAGAGGTTGAAAATATTCTTCAGGTACAGTAACAAATGCTAGGGTATTTTTGTGAGCCGTGCTGTAGATTGCCAGGTGCTCTTTTAAGAACTATTAACAATAATGTATCTGGATTTTCGATTTTTATATATTGGACCACTTTCAAGTTTTTTAAAATGAGTCTTGTTTTGTGAGATTCCATATTTAATTCCGCTTTTTCAATGTTACATTTTTTTAATATTTTATTTTATGTTTAGGTCTGTTATCAAAAGCGAAACGCATTTTAAATAAATTTCCAAGCGTTTGTTTGGAAGCTTAATTACAACACTAAGCCTGATTACCATAACAAATAATTCATTCTCCAATCTTGCTCTCTTTCTTTCCGTCTAGCTTTACGAGACCACCTTCGAGAAGCGTTTTGTGGCCGCCACTGGAGAATACTATCGCTTGGAGGCCAGCAAACTGTTACAGGAGGGAGATTGCTCCTGGTACATGGACAAGGTAGAAGCGAAACCGAAATAAAAAAAGACCGGCGGGGTCGATAAACCTGTTTATTATAAAAATTAGGATGTCTAACTTTATGAGACTCTACTTGAGACTGATCAAGACTATTCCACACTATGAAGAGATAGGAATCACACTAATAATGCATCTCATTGATCGTTTGAGCTCGGTCCATTATTCTAGTACCTCGATTCCCAAACTGTGGCTCGGCGGGTATTTCCCAGAGGCTCCACGGCCACTCTTCGAAATAAAATAAATAACTAAACGCCATTAAATTATAATAAGTGGAGCTCCGCCATTAAATTTGGTAGCCCCTAAGGTGCTCCGCCATTGAAATTGTTTCTAAAAAGGGCTGCGCGAGTCAAACAAGTTTGGGAAATACTGTTCTTGTATGTATGTAGCAGGACCTCTGGACAATTTTCCCAACATTGACCGAGATGCACCCTCTTCCTTCAGAATGCGAACCAGCAATCTGAGGTGGATCTCTTTTATCCTGTCTTATAATGATTCCCACCACAAATCGTATTTTATTTATGAACAAGAAAAACAATCTCTGTGAACAATAAAATCAATAGTATTTGATCTATCAACAACAAAGTAAATCCCTCATGGACAACACAATGAATCGTGCTGTAATCTCGTTCGTCTAGGTCATTCAGAGGTTGGATGAAGAGAACCTGCGCTGCCACAAGTTTCTTCATCCCAGCTCGTACAAGAAGGTGATGCAGGAGTGCCAAGAGCGGATGGTGGCCGATCACCTGCAGTTTCTTCACACTGAGTGCAAGCTCTTGGCCATCTCGGAGCGACGGAATGGTGAGTGATTGGCGAAAATTAAAATAAACTCGTATCACAACTTATGCAGCGCGTAGTTGTTCGATTTTTGGTTTGAATGATAGAACAAAATAAAGTTTTTACCTTCGACTAGTGAAGACAGGAAACGGTAACTTCTTTGTACAATTTTTTTAATAATCGTATTCTCTGGTTGATGATAAAAACTTTATTTTATTGTTATTACTTCTTAATGGCTCACACGAACATTCTCTATTTAATAATTAACTGGTGCAATCCTGGAACTTTTTTTTTATATTTTTTTTTCGTTTTTTTTGCCTAGATTTACGCAATATGTACACGCTTTTGAAGCCCATCGCCAACGGGCTGAACGTGCTGATCTTGGAGGTTCAGGCCCACATGAAGAGTCGGGGAATGGAAACTTACAACAACCTGAAAGGGGAAAATGTAAGTCGTATCCTGAGCTACTGGTGTGCTCACTTAAAATAAATGAAATAATGCGTCGTCAATTATTTTATTTTTTTATTTATTTATTTTACCCGTAATATTAACTTTACGTGTAATATGGAAAAGGTTATCCTAATACAAATAAACTCTAAACTTTTTGGTTCGGGAAAATGTTTGGCGATTGTTAATTGTTAAAAGGAGTAAGGGAACGAGATCCTGTACAGCGCCGGGAAAGAAAGACGAACAGAGTCTTGGTACCGGACATCGTTCCCCTACTCCTTTTAACAAATAACAATCAACTCGTCGATGCCTTAGACAGGTTTTTTTACTTAGGGTTGTTTAAGCTCATGCTTGAGCCTTTAATGTTTTATTTTTCTGCCCTAGTCGTCGTACAATATAATGTTACTGAGGGAAAGTCGTTAAAAATTTCGATTTCGGTCAAAGATAATCAGGGATCTTGTTAGTTTTGATTATAAACCGTAGCAAGTTGATTATTTCCGCTATAACCCCTCAACTCCTTGCCTACAGACGCCCTCACAGTTTGTGGAGAACATGCTGGATGTCCACCGGACGTCGTCCGAGCTGATACAAGATGTATTCCACAGCGACCAGCAGTTCGTCTGTGCCCTGGACAAAGCCTGCTCGGCGGTCATCAATTATCGGCCGGCGCTGAAGATACCCTGTCCCTCGTCCGAATTGGTAAGACGTTTCATTTTTTTTTAAGCAGAAATTTATAAATGCCTAAAAATGCAATTTCATCGAACGTTATTAAGGTATTATGACTAGTTAACTCATACTCTGGTGTAAACGACGTGTACGCGGTTTTTTTTTGTCTTTCCAGTTAGCGAAATACTGTGATTCACTGCTCAAAAAGAGCGCCAAGGGTACTTCCGAGTCTGAAATTGACGATAAACTAACCAATTCCATTACAGTCTTCAAGTACATTGACGATAAGGATATATTTCAAAAGGTACACGCGAATTTTGTAGTTTCTTTTTCCCCGCTACTATTTTTACAATTTTTTTCTAATTTAATTAAATAAATAAATAGTAATTCTAACTGAATAAGTTCTTAAAGTAGCCTACGAATATTAAATTGATTTTTTTAGCTGTAAAAATAGTTTTTTTATTCCTTTGCGTTGGTGTTGAGAATTGATATTTACATTTAAAAATGACAATTTAGAAATTGACCTTTTTTTTGAGAATTTCGTATTTATTTTAAAAAATTTCGAATTGAACGTTCTTGAAAATGTCATTTATCAGACAATATCGAATAGTTCATTTAAAATGTCAAATCTCTTATTTTAAATGTTGGATTAATCATTGACAATTTCGAATTGGTAACGATCACGGACAATTACGAATTGGTCGTTAAAAGTGTCGAAGTGATCATTGATAGACGAATAAATCCTCAAAGCTAAATCTTGTATCTGTTTCACTGATAGTTTTATGCAAGAACGCTCGCCAAGCGACTAATTTATGGCCAGTCTATGTCCATGGACGCGGAGGAAGCCATGATCAATCGATTAAAGGTAAGATGACCCTAAGAATAAAATGAACTTCTCGTTGGACAAAAACCGATGTCTATTATCTGAATTGGCTACCCTGTGCACGTTAACAGTCTTATTCACTGGAGTTCTTATATCTTTCCGCCCGTTTGATATATATAGCAAGCGTGTGGCTACGAGTTCACCAACAAACTGCACCGGATGTTCACCGACATGAGTGTCAGCTCCGATCTCAACGCCCGGTTCAACGCCAGCCTCAAAGAGGACAGCGTTGAGTTGGGGATCAACTTTTCTATTTATGTCTTACAAGTGAGTTTTTTCTTTTATTGGGGGAAATTCCACCCTCACTGTAGTGAACATCACTGAAGAAGATTCTGTACCCTTCGTGTTGCTTAGTCGATATGTGAAGGCACATTTTCACCAGTACCCCAGGGTAACGAATTAGCGAGCACCTGCGCCGGGAATCGAACCCGGACCCACCCGCTCAGTAGTCAGTTGCTATACCCACTGAGCTAGACGGATCGTGCGAGTTGGCTTCATTCAAAAGTAGTTTTGCATATATTTTTAAGTGAAGTCGATCATAGACAATTTCGAGGAATTGTTAAAAGTTGTTAAGTTGTTACTGGATATTTCTTTATATTTTCTTTTGGTTCATCTGTGATCTTTTGAGGTATGGTCTGTGTGCCCCTCTTCGATTTCACCAACGTGATACTACCTTTTGTTCATTTCCTTTAGGCATGCGCGTGGCCATTGGGTCAGAGCAGTCTATCGCCGTTTGCGATTCCCCAAGAGCTGGAGAAGAGCGTCCACCTGGTGAGTTTGTTACGTGAATTCGAATCCAAGCGCGGTCTATTTTTTTATTTACCAGTTAGCCCCTCCCCACCCTCAATTTTTAAACGCACTCCTCCTTTTATCTAATAGTGATTTGTTTCTCCGCAATTTCAGTTTGAGAGTTTTTACAATAAGCGCTACTGCGGGCGGAAGCTGACGTGGATTCATCATTTATGTACCGGTAAGAATGCAAATGTCAAGTTAATGGTGTTTATGGTGCCCCTGGAAAATGCTTGTGGAGACCTAAGGACTCTGCGGAGCACAGTTTGGGAAACGAGGCATTACAGTTAGGACGATCATGATTGCCAAAAAAAAGCTCAAGATTTTTATTCCATTGGCGATTCTTAGAAATTGCTAACAGTTCCGCGCTTTCGTTTTTTCTACGCCCGCAGCCGAGCTGAAACTGTGTTACCTGAAGAAACACTACGTGGTCACCATGGGCACCTTCCAGATGGCCATCCTGCTCCTGTTCGAGTCGGTGGGAACGCTGGCCTACAGCGACATCCGGGACAACACGCAGCTGAACGCCGAGCAGCTGCAGCGTAATCTTCAGAGCTTGCTGGAAACCAAAATACTGACGAGTTCCGCTCAGGTGAGAGAAAGAGAGAGAGAGAGCCCAACTAACTTTTTTTGTTTACGTGACAATTTCTGACTTACGTTGGTTTTGTTCCTTCATGTCCAGGGTGAATTTACCGACACGTCTGTCTTCACGCTAAACATGGACTTCAGCAACAAGCGAACCAAGTTCAAGATCACCTCCGTCATTCAAAAAGAGAGTCCACAGGTAACATTGTAATTGTAATTGTCGACCAAGGAACATCCGTTGCAATGTGGGTAGTTTAATGTTCTGCAGTGGCGAAAGTGGCTTTCACCAGTATTTGTCCATTGGAATTACAGTGCAATTTTACAATTGCAATTTCTAACATATCTGTGTTGCGATCGCAAATTCTTAATTTTAGGAGGTCGAACAAACGCGGAACTCTGTGGAGGAGGACCGGAAGTTGTATCTACAAGCAGCTATAGTTAGGATACTGAAGTCTAGGAAGACCATCCGACATAACTCATTAATAGAGGAGGCGAGTCCACTATTCAATACATTTTAACTTTCGAGTGCCCGCAAAGTCATCCAGCATCCTTGTTCGCGCTTTATCCATACTTTGATATTATTTTCCAGTTTTTTTTTTAAAATGCACAGTGTATTCGCGCTGCGCACTCAGTATTTCGTGTTGCAGCTATTTATTTTTTTTCAATCTTTCAAACTTCTGTACTGTGTGTATGCTAGTTCTTTATGAAGAAAATAAATCGCACTGTTGAACACTGCATATTTTGTTCAATAACGCTCTGGATAGACTGGACATAGGGAAATGTCTGACGATATTGTAATTTGCTTTGGGGAAGGTCAGGGAAAAGTTTGATTTAGTTCAGGCAAAACTTTGCTTTCGATCTGGGGAAGACAGTGTCGTTGATTTTCAGATTTCTGTACGAACCCTGTCAAATCTTGTCTATTCTTTAATAATCAACCGTTTTTCTTTTTGTTCTCTCCCCTCGTCTACCCCCAGGTTATAAACCAATCCAAGGCCAGGTTCGCCCCCAGCATTCCAATGATCAAGAAGTGCATCGAGTCGCTGATCGACAAGCAGTATTTGGAGCGGGCTTCACAGTCGACCGACGAATACGTGTACGTGGCGTAGGTGGTGCCACCTTTCCCATCGTGACCGGTATCCTGTTTTCGACACGCCGTCTGGTGTGGCAACGGCGTGCGTAATGGCAGATAAAAATATGTGAGACCGGATGGTTTCACTCTCTTTCGGGAGGAGACCTGATTTTTTCTATCGACTTCGAGTTGTGTAGTGGGGTAGGAGTGGGGAGGGGAACGCAATTTTGCATCGACTCCGTGGGGCGATGTCAAACCACCTAACAAGTCAAATGTCAAAGGCATCAAATCTCTTAGGCGACAAAACACCTAGGAGACAACGCGCTTAGGCGTCAAATCACCTAATCCTCTAATAATTTTTTTATTTTTTATTTTTAAATTCACCGTAGCGCCTAGTGCACTACAGGAATACTGCACCCTCGTGTCTCTTTGGAGATATGT
>JAUJYS010004965.1:0-11446 GCA_033995665.1 Melogona broelemanni
ACAAAATGTTAAATTCGCGTTGTATTTGTTAAAAAAATGCGATAGTTACATGTCATAGGTTCTAAAATCCAGACCTAAGAAGAATGGCTAGTTGCCACCACGGTATGGTAAATGTAAAATAAAACACCATGATGAACGAGATTGTGTCTTTGCACAAAATGTTAAATTCGCGTTGTATTTGTTAAAAAAATGCGATAGTTACATGTCATAGGTTCTAAAATCCAGACCTATGAAGAATGGCTAGTTGCCACCACGGAATGGTAAATGTAAAATAAAACACCATTAGAATAATCCGCTGTTATGTCAGCCATTTGCGATAGTTTTCTTTACAATATGGTCTTCACTTGTGTATACACACAATCTCGTTAATCGTTTTCAATTCGGCGAATTTTTTCTACGCATGCGTAACTTTGGATTTTGGACTTACACTATTTAAATAATCTAATTTTGTATTAAAAACATTGTACACGTGTACACATGTACTTAAAACTTTATATCATTATTATGAAAATGTGTGTTTTTGTTGGATTTTGAATTTTTCAAGGAATCTAATATCACAACGGTCAATATTTCTATTTTCAGATTTTATTAGAAAAAATGGTGGTGAACATATAAGAGGCACAGGTAATCCATTGAAACCAATTTTATTGAAATGTGTTTGTTGTATAACCTGTGTTTCAAACCTTTTTGTCTGATTGTAACTGTAAGTTTTCTCAAAAATTGATGTGTGGTATTTATTAATTGGCACCATGGTAATTTCGTATTCAGGGATTTATTTTCAAACTAATTTTTTTTTAATTGCAATTTTATTTACAGAATGTGATCAAAAAATCCTAAGCAAGCGGGAATCGAACGGCACGGTATTTTCACCGAACTACCCGTTCCTATATCACCAAAGTACGATATGTCGTTACTTCATATACGGTTTACAAGATGTCCAGAATCTCGAACACGTTCGATTAGAATTTGAGAAATTTGAAATTCCGAACGTCGATGATTCGTGAGTAATTTTCTCGATTGTCGATTTCAAAACCAAAACGCATTTCAAATCGAACCTTTTTTTTTTGTTGCAAATTTTGATTTTTCATTTTACTCTAAATCAAAAACGTCTTTTTTTAGATGTACCGACACCTTCTTGAGATTGTTTCTCCGAGGTCAAGAGGACATCCCTGCCTTCGACAAACCAGACTACACTTTTTGCGGTCGTAATTTACCGCAGGTTATTGTGTCCGAAGGACCACGGCTGGTCATGGTGTTCAGCAGCGGTAGCAGTCAAGGGCAGGGCTTCAAAGCGAGATATACCTTCGAGACAGGTAGGCTCAATTTATTATATCATCACAATTTATCTTCAGCTATTTCTATAATATGTTTTCATTCCTTCGTATTGGAAAACCAACTGCATAAAATAAAATTATCGGAAATGTATTGACTAGAAATATAAACTTATTCTTGGGGGGAAAAAAAATGTACGTGTGTATTTTATGTTGATTATTATAAGTGTTGAGAAAAATAATTAACTACCGTCAACAAAAGATAAGAAATTAATGAATGTGATTAAATTTTTCTTTGGTTATGCGCATATCATTATATCATCTGAAATAAGATGTTCGTTGTTAAATAATTATTTCGTTTACTTTTGAAAAATTCGAGCATATAATCTGCTTCTATTATTTATATATATATATATATATATATATATTTTAAAATACATTTAATCAATGAATATAAAATATAAACTTAATATTATGTTGCTTACCTTCTCAGAGTATCAAATTCCCGGAACGCAAGCTCCTGACAGCACTTGCCAGTTCAAGTATTTGAGCATCAGTAAGAAATCCGGGGACCTTAATTCGCCTCGTTATCCTCAAAACTATCCGGTCAACATCACTTGCACGTACATGGTGGTGGGTCAGCGCAGCGAACAGGTGCGACTGGTCTTTGACCAATTCAAAGTCCGAACGGCCAACAACACGATGTATGGGTAAGTCGTCTAGCGAGCACGTTCTCTACATGTACATTTTTTATGATTAATTAATTATCAATGTTAATTTTCATTATTAATTTTTATGATTAATTTTTATGATTAATTTTTTGATTAATTTATATAATTTATTTTGTTTATTAACTTCGTTCATTAATTTCGTTTACTGCAAGTGATTTTGTTTAATAATTTTGTTTATTCATTTTGCCTATTCATTTTCTTATTAAATTTGTACCTTTATTTTTTATTACCTGTATTAATTTTTGTAATTGAGTTATGTTATAAAGTTTTATTATTAATTTTCTTATTGATTTTTATTGTTGAATTTTTTATTATTTATTATTATTATTCGAACTTTGATAAAATGCAGTGCTGAATAATTATTTACATTTTTTAGGAGTGCCTGTCAAAATGATTGGGTGGAACTGTACAACATCTACCCGGACGACTCCAATCAGCTGGTGGGGCGATATTGCGGCAGCGCGGCACCCGGACCGGCCATCTCGGACGCTGGTAGCAATGCCATGAAGGTCATTTTCAACACTGACCAGTATGAGGTGGCCAGCGGATTCAAACTGCGCTACTTCTTCGAATCGCGAAGCTCAATTTTTGGAGGTGAGAACTTGTTTGACTACTCGTACATTAAAATGAAATTAAGTATTACCAAATGTATACGAAATTCAGTTGTCAAATGCATTTGTCTTTTTAGTTTATTCAATATTTAATTTTTAATGTCCCAATTCTAATTCCATTTGAACTCTTGCCTCAAATTTAATTGTGTTTTTCTAAGAATGCGGCTCAAATATCACCGGATTGGACAACGGAATTCTAATGTCCCCCAATTACCCGGAGCAATACGACGCCGCCCGCAATCAAACTTGCAACTGGTACATCTACGTCAAACCCAAACATCGCGTTCTCTTGCAGTTTGAGGATTTCACAGTGGAAGGCGATCCTCCTGGTGAGTTTTTTTTTAAATCACTGTAGTAAATAGCACTACAGGATGTTATTGTACCCCTCGTGTCGCTTCTCTCCATCGAGTTAAAAACGTTCTTAACGAATACTTACCAATTTGAATCACAAAATTTACTTCAAATAGTCTTTTTACAAGTTTCGATTATTATTTTTGTAAACTTTAAATGTGGCGTGGGAGGCACAGCGTAGTACAAAGACTTTTTATCCACAACAATGGTTACAGATTGAAAAGAAAAATAATTGACATATTAAGAATGTGATCTGTGATTGAAACGAGTTATTATTATTTTTTTTTAAACGTTTCGAATAGCTCGTGGATGTCCAAGCGCAACTGTTCGTATATGGAAGGACTTAATAACGCCAGCCATAGAGATATGTGGAGGCATTTTGGAGCCAGAGCACCAGCAAATACTGTCCACTAACAATGTCATGAGGTTTACGTAAGTGTTTTTTTTTAATTACAATATCTCATCTAAAATAGAATGCCAATCACCAAAACTTCCCCCATCACTCATAGCCTGGACTTAGGTCACGGCTAAGGGATGGTCAACTCTCTCCTACCACCCAATGGGTGATTTTCCTGGAGATGAAGGCGATGGACTCGAATGTTCGTCGTCAACCCCAACCCAACCCTATATGGTGAATCCCGTTTTCACGTTTTAAACACGTTACTAAAGTAGATACATGAACACTATGCTGGCCGATAGGCATAGGTTTCGATTTTTAGTGAATTGAACAACGATGTAAAGTATCACGCTAAGATTATTTCCATTAGTGAGACAGTGAAATTAAGTGTATATCGATTTTCTGTTATTTTTTCTATGTAGTTTCATAACCGTCGACAAGGCTGTGGGAGCCCGTGGATTCAAAGCCATCTGGACAGAAATTAAAGAAGGCAAACGAAAAAAAAAATTGAAATACCCTTAATTGATGTAATCGAATGCTATGGAAATTGGTTTTACAATCCTTTTTTTTATCTTTTCATTGCAGGTCCTCATTGTGACTTATTCTATTGTAAAAATAGCGGTTTCTGTATTCCTACAAGTTTATGTTGCAACGGCGTGCCTAACTGTGGTTATGGGGACGACTCTGACGAAAAAAATTGTGAGTGTTGTCAGACAATGTGCTCCTGCACGCTTTATTAAACTATGCCAGCATTATTTGAGTTGCAATATTTGCTATACATCACAGGAAATTATCGTTTTGAAAAATAATTTTGATAGTTCTGTCTAAAACTATTTTTTTTTTATTTCTTCAATTTTGAAGAAATTAAAAAAATGAAAACAATCAAAATCGGATAAATTAAAAAAATAAATAATTGAAATTGATGAAAATATAAAAATGAGTCATCATAGACCTACTATGATCAAAGTGGTTTTTTTCAATTTCTTCAATTTTTATTGGATTATCATGTCATTCGTGATCAGTCATGTTTCACATATGAATGTGTATGTCACATATGACTGCATAGACGTAGGCATATCGTAATGTTTCATTTCATTGTCTCTGTTGTATCCAATTTTAATTGGACTGGGGCATTTTAATTTTCTTTGAGACATAATGAAAGATTGTTTTTTAATGCAAGCAGCATTTGAATTGAGCATGTTCTCTGCTTCTAGGTGAGGAGCCGGTCGGTATCAACTTGTATCTACTGGTGGGACTTATTTCGGGTATAGTTGCTGTGATTTCGCTCGGAATATGCATGTGGTGCCACCGGAAACACAAGCGGCGGCGCAACGAACCACGACCGCCCGAGAATCGGTTGGCGCACTCGTGCGAGGTGTCAGGGGCTCGATTCTCGTCCATGGACAGCGTATGACGCAAGGAGAACCTTATACTTTCCTGTAAGGCGTTTGAGGAGATCAAGTCAATGGCCGCCAAGTAGGTGAACAATTAAAAAAAAACACAAACACACACCAATCCATTCGGGGGCTTGAGTGCGCGCGGATCTCTGACGGCTATATCCGATAGCAGACGGCAGCTTTGTTACGGGTAGTATATAGGTACATTGTGACATTCGCTCTACCGCGTCATCCAAATGGTGTTGCGCGTATTCGACGATCGGGCGTGAATTGACACCACAAACTCGCTCGGGATTTGAACACGTTAGTGCGAATCGATTCGTCGGTCATATATATATAATAGATCAAACACATTAATCAAACCATTTTTTTTTTCCTCCATCGGTTTTTAGCCAGAGATGAACGCAGTTTCGTTTTTCAGAAAAGACATTTGTTTTAAAAGAGTATGCGCCGATTGACGTCCATGTAACGGAATGTAGGATATTGGGGTTCGAAATAATAGATGGCAGGCATAATAGATGTCAAGGAGTCTAGGAAACGTTTTCTCCATAGTGTATATACGACCATATATATAGGTATATAGCGTTAAAAATAAAATAATAAAATTCTCTCGCTAAAAAAATCTGTACTATAGTCTATGTGGTGATAAATATGATCTAGTCGAGCAGTTCCCAAGAGTTGAACATTTACTCGAATTTGAACTGACCTCTCTCGCTCCACCTAGCGGTGAAATGCTAAGTTGAGTGTTTTTGTACGGTTGACCCCCAATTTTTTGGTGCGCGTAAAACTGATATATGCAGCGTGACTACACATAATTCTTGACAGAAAATTTAAATCGCCACCGCGACGTTGTTATAAAATTATGCTTGAACAAATATTTGCAATTGGAGGCGGCTTGTGGTTCTGTTTTTTTTTTCATGGTAACGGAGGTTTTCCGCGCGGCAAAAAAGAAAATTGAGTTGAACTTTTTTTTCTTTTCTTGTTCTAAGGTATCACCAAATATATAATGGCGCAGTTGGCAGAACATTTTGGCTTGCGTAGCAATGTTGAAGTGATATTTTTGCGTTTTATTAACTAGGAGAACTATCATCTACGAGTACATAACATTTACATGTACATTTGACGTTTTTATACGAATAATTTGTCTTTTAATATAAGACCATTCCTTCCCCCCCCCAACACCCACATTTTAATTCACCCAATAACACGGTTGATGAAGTAGGTAGTGTTTTATATCGGTTGTACAATGGAACATAATAATACTTCTTTCTCGTAATTTGCAAAGTCAGCGACGTGCAATTGGCGACAAAGAATATTTTAATTTCTGTATCATTTACAAATTAATTCCAGTGTCGGAATGTCGGAAAGTAATAAATAAGATTTCGTTAGATTCGGTTCTTTCTGGAACCCAAATTTCTCACGGTTAAGTTTCGAAGTTACATCTCTGACCCACTTTTTGTCAAGTCATGCCTCCCGCATTTCGAAGCAATCCAATAAACGAAGCGATAGAAGTACGACAATACGAAAAAATAAAGCTCTTCTCCACTTGCATGTTAATAACCAAGGGTCTACGATCGCAGCGCCACCTGGCTCTCTCTCTCTCTATCTAAAACCACGTGGACATTCGTGATCCCGATTCCTATATGGAATTGATAAATACGCCATGTGTTCGATTCGTGTACTGATAACTTCGGGTATTTCCCGTTACGCGATTGTGACACGTGATTCTCGACCCTAGTCCCTGTCGGCTCATCAGGATGTGAATTCGGAATTTGTCGGCAGCGATCGCGCTCTATCGTTCGGAACGCTCGCTCTCTCCTATACAAATATACAGTTTGTGCATTGTGCTTCTGACTGGCGAGACTTGTGCGACGCCCAGTGTAAAGTTTGGTTCGAGAGGATGATGACGTAATAGCACTGACGCTACTCTTCATGTGTCGTGGGGAAACCTATTCGCTCCAAGAAAAGGAGCGCATCTTGAAAAAAAAAAAAATAAACATAACATTCTGTAGAGACACTAGCGAGAGTTGCCTTGTTGTTGAAACTTCGCGTCAAGATATCTTCTTTTTTTTTCTTCAAAATGGCGATTGATCAATTTGGTTCACATATTGACACAAAAAAGTAGAATACATTGAAAATTAGATGATAAATATCAGTAGCTAAATAAATTCGTACCAAAATAGAGAGCACTGCGCTAGGTCAGTTTTGTCAAATGGCCCTTAACACAAATTTGACAGCTTTGTTGAATGAGCATCGGCGAGTGTTTTTCAGATGTACGCCAAAGAGATGGTAGAATAGAGCGCAAAAAACGAACCGTCAATACGTGAACCAAATTGGATCGACCTAAATACATTCATTATGGCAGCTGTAAGTGGGTTGCCAACAATTTGTTGTATGTGGGGGGCTATAAAAATGAGAACAAAATGAAGGAAGAACAGTTGTTATATACTATGTACAATTAATTCGGTTGTATATGATGTACTATTACCGAGTGACATCACACATTGTACAGTTTGTAGTAGCTGCATGTTGTAGACTCGTTTCACTAAAAACGAGCCTTGGACATTTGGAAAAAAATTGTGGTGTACCTATTGAGCTGCTTGAAAAAAAAAAATACATTCTCTTACCTATAGCACCGCCTGTTATTCGATAGCTGTTTTGAAGTGCGGGTGTTTAACAAAATAAGGAGTACACGACCCTCACCCTCTCCCTACAGCAATCAACAAATCTGGCATAATTTTTAGAAATCGATAAATTGCAAATGAGGTTCTTTGCTTGTGTGGGGTTTTTTTGTGTACTGTTTGTTAAGGAGGTTTACCAACGTGTCCGTCTCAAAACCTCCCCAGTACAGGGGGTGACCTGGTAATTTGGAATTTTGCCTGGTCTAAGCTTCTGACCAAGGTAAGGATCTATAACGCGTACCTGACAACGTACAGGTACGGCTTTCACGGCGTTACTTACATTACAAAAAAAGGTGCGAATTTTATCGCCCAAAAAATTCGAAGGTGTCGACAGGGAATCGAACCCACGATCACGTGCCTAGCAGGCGAGAACACTCCACAGCACTACCAATACCTCCTGGCTTGTGTGGTTATTTTGCTTTTGTGGAAAAGAATTATCATTTAGCCATTATAGTAATTATAGTATACAGTGGTCACTTATTCTTTACGACTCAATACAATGGTAGAAAACTAACTTTGATTGATTGAACGATGCCAAATTACGAATTTAATTGCCTTGGACAAATTAAATGAATCCTAAACATATTTTGAGTTATATGACCACGAACTTTTTAATGTTAACTGTTAAAGATGTACAGTGTACCGTACCGAACTCCAATTATCCGAATACTATGTTATTATAAATAGGTATTGTTGAATCGAAATTGAATGTGACATAGTCAATAACCATCAATTCTGGCAAACGCAATTTTAACCACACATGTCAGTGGCATGAAAATGTTTGAGACCGGGTTAGCCTCACTTAAGTTGCTATATTTTCGGAAGGAACAATTTGAATACCAATTGATACTTACAAAATATTCTGTCAGTCACTTTTAAATAGGAATGCTGATTGCCACGCTTAGTCAGCTAGAATCCGCTTGTTGAATTTCGTATTTATAATAAATTTAATAAACTGTTGACAAAAAAAAACATTATTTCGCCATAATCGGAAAAACTGACAAGAAATTGTGCTTGGTTTTGCGAGAAATAGAGCGACGACATATTTAGTATTTTTTTAATTGTCACGAAATGTAATTGTGTTCATATCCAAATAGCAAAATGAAATGCCCTGATCGAGTGTCTAATTATTGAAATGCCATATTTTGCTACTGGCGTACAATAGGTTTCCGCAATGATAAAAAAATCGGCTGCGTGGAATTTAATGAATTTCGGCAAATTTAATCTTATACCAATTCATGACCGTTCAGGTTTTCAATTCGGTTCGAAAATTACACATGCTAAAAATGTCTAACGCCAACGTGGAAGCTGACGAGATAGCGGTCCAGCAGCGCTTGTTGCCGGTTTTTCACATTTTTTAAAACATTTTACAATAATTTTTCTCAAGTCAATTGAAAATGTTTAAGGTGAATATTTACTCGTAATGTTGAGACGTTCTGCATTTAGGTTGATTGAAAAGTTATAAAATTTGAATCAAACTAGCGTATCGCAATTTTTCTGGAACGATGTTTATCATTTTTGCCAGTAACTCGTCGCACGCCTCTATAGGCATCTTTCACAGTTATCTGCTCATTTCGAAATATTTTAGTCAAATTATGAACAGAATTTCCCAACATGACATTTTAAACCGACTTAAAAAAAATATTATATCCAAAATGGTTTCAAAAATGTAAGAAACACTGCTTAACCACGATTTCGTAGGCGTCCTTTTTAGCACGTGCTGCAATTTTTGAATCGAATTGGAAAAATTGGATAATGCTAAGGAATAACCTGAGATTAATTTTGCCGAATTTCATTAAAAATCAACGAAACCGTTCTTTTTGTAAAAAAAAATCATTCCAAAAACTTGTACGCCACCAGTAGTTTGTTTCACGGTTTTTGTGTGAAAATGAGTTTTGAACTTGTAAATATGCCCGTAAAAATTTTCTCTCGATTTAATTTCCACCCCACTGAGGTGCGACGAAAATATCTTTTATAATCACGAATTTGAAGGAATTCATAACCTAATAATTAATTAATATGATACCGTCACGCTAATGTTTATTTTTTTCCTTTCAAAAATTATGTTTTCAAATAATTTAAATCATAATGCGTTTTCAAGCAGGCCAACCAGTTGTCCCTAACCCAATACCATTGAATGCCGCAACTTAATGTACTGCAACGAACTCTTGATTGTGCTTGTGGGAGCAATTTCGCCTGGACGTTATGAAAGTCCTTTATTGGCTAGAGGTTAGACCAACATAGCTATTTCGAATTCAGAGCAATTTATTATCAACAAATTATTGCCATCCATTATTGATTTATAATTTTACTCGAGCTGAAAGCTATGTACTTTAGCTGCAGACCAGCAATTGCAATTACATTTTGATTTGCAATTACGCCAGTGTCCCTAGAAGTAAGCAATTATTTTGCTGGGTGACTTGCGCTGGTGAAGGCTCTCGAAAACAAACGTTTCTTTCCAGTTCACAGGAAATACGCTATCAAATTGCCAAAACAAATTTTTTTCAATGAGGCTACGGTGGCTAAGAGTATATATGTATGTTTCATTATTTTTTTAGAGTGAGTAGCATTTTTCCATCATTTGCTAGTCAGCGCACGACTGATGTGTCGATCAGATGGTTCATTATTTAACCATCCGTAACCATTACCTAGACAATTGTTAATTACCTACCAGTGGCCAAAAAATAAATTGAAAATTAATTAAGGCAGTCTCAAAATAGGTACACACTTTGGTAAGGCGAATAGCTTGCCGTGCAATTTGTTCATCTCTATACGAAGATTATTATTATTATTATTATTATTATTATAATTGGTGACAAACTCGTGTGTGGGTCAGCAACCTGACTCCCCGCCAGGTGGCGTGGCTCTGCCTGTTCAATCGTGTACTAATCCGCCATTTTTTCACAAATACAATCGTGATTTTTGAACACTATCATGATGTAGAGGATGCATGCCGTTATATATAGAAGTGCCAATAATGTCTAGTTTGTAGTTTTGTTTGTACACACACAATGAAGAAATTTGGCTTGAGCTACTTGCCAAAAAACTAACACCTGTCTTTGTGTCGTCTCTGAATTATTTGAAAGTCTGAATGCGTTCATTCACGAATGTTGTGAACGGATTTTAACTAATTCAATGCTGAGCAAATTTAAGAGTTTTTTTTCTTTAATTTTTTCTCGGTTTCCCCAGTTGAAGCACGCGGTAAGTCGACCAACAATCTGATGGTCATTTTGTCTTTTCCCTCCCCCCCCTCAATTGCAGGAGTAAACGGTAATAATTATTACGTTGTTGTGTATGTCGTGACGTTGGCTATTATTATTATGCCGCTCTTATTGACATCATCTTTATTTTGACTGATAATAGAATCGCATGCCGACATCTAAGAACATGAAAAGTGTATGTTTTCGGAGAAACCTTAGTTTCCCCTAGCGCGATGTTCAGCAGCATATCTACGGTGTTGGTTTAGGTTCTCCTTGGTTGCGTGCCCAACGTCATTTACATGCACGTGGATCGGGTTTTGATCGGATTCAGCAGCGGAATCGCGGATGTCGTCGCTCCTGTTTAAATATCGGAAATCTGATAAATCATTGCGCGAAGCAAGTCATAAATATGCCCCATCCCCCACCTACAGCTACAGCATATTTTGGCTGATGATTATTTTATTTTTTTTTTTTTTTGGCAGAGAAGATAATTGCTACAACCGTACGTAGAGTAAAGTGTCCACTTAATGATGACAAATTATGATGCACCGCGCACGATTGACTTCAATTTTGGCAGTCAGATCAGATCATTTTAATAATTGGCCATTTAAAAAAAGTGAAATATATGTTTTGTGCAGCTGTATTTCCTTAATAGAAAACGTATTTTAGTACAGGTGTCAGATAAGTTGCACGTGCCGTTTGAGATAAATGAAACAGGCGTAGGTGCAACATTACAATTACAATTACAATTACAATATTTACCCGCGAGCAGCCCCTTTTAAGGGGGGCCTATGGCGGGGGTCAACA
>JAUJYS010004966.1:0-11446 GCA_033995665.1 Melogona broelemanni
AAGTTTGGATTTTATCGAAGATGAACATTGTAACTCTGCTTGGATACGTCAAAATATCCATTCAAATCGTTTTAATTAGAAGGTCTTGATTACATATTTATTGTCTAAATGTCGATATCTACACGAATTGCCCCTAACTCCCGTTTTTAAAAAATCGAAATTTTGGGTAAAAATCATGAGCTATACTATGGAATTTTTGTCAGAATTCGTAATTTTTTCGAGGGTATGAAAAGTAAAGTTTTTATTATTATTTCTGATTACAAAAGAGGTGCTGATTACATATTTATTGTCTAAAAGTCGATATCTATACGAATTGACCCCTACCTCACGTTTTAAAAAAATCGAAATTTTTGGAAAAAAATCATGAGCATATAAAAAATCATGAGCATAATTTGGTATTTTTAACAAAATTCGAGGTTTTTTGGGGTGTATGAAAAGTGCAGTTTTCATTGTTTTTTCTGATTACAAAAGAGGGGACAGATTACATATTTATTGTCCAAAAGTCGATATCTATACGAATTTCAAACTCTTCAAACTCTACAAAATATATACCCGACAACGTACTTACACGGGCCCTACGATGTATCGTACGTTTCGACCGTATCTCCGGTGCAGCCCTCCTTTTTTTTCTCTCGGTGTTTTTTTGTTTGTTTTGTTTTGTTTTTACTTTGTTTTAATGTTGATTTTGGTTCATTTTGGTGGTCCACCGAATGGGTTATCCAGGTCCAGACATACGTTAACGTGTCTCTCCAACGATTCGAAGTCCAGGAACTCCATTTCGCACTTTGGACAGAACCTCAGCGAATCGTCAACTCCCGTGGCGCCCTCTGGACCCATTTCGTTATCCTGGGGTAAAACAAACACGGAAACATGTTACACCCCTGTCGAAATAACCAAGCATTTTCATAACATACTAGAAAAACTCATGGGATGAGGTGGAGGGACAAAGGTATCGACAACACGATACTCAAGATAGGCTAGTTATTTAAAGAAAAAAAAAGTGCCTGACTAGATTTGAACTCGAGACCACCGGTATGTAAAGCGAATACGTTAACCACTGGACTATACGGAACTTGTACGCGCACGTAAATGAGCGTGTAGTACTTGTAGTCAAACTGCACACGCATAGACGGGCGAAACATAACAGGCCAAAGAAACCAGTCACTGACAGACAGGCACACACACCATTTATTTTCTTATATGCGTTTTATTATCGCAACACGATGGCACGTGGCCCTGTGTGCTTCAAGCTCAAGCACAATTTAACTATCTTGAGCACGTTTGAGGACGACAATAATAAGTCAAATGTTTTTTA
Organism: Melogona broelemanni; assembly: GCA_033995665.1. Classification (NCBI taxonomy): domain Eukaryota; kingdom Metazoa; phylum Arthropoda; class Diplopoda; order Chordeumatida; family Chordeumatidae; genus Melogona; species Melogona broelemanni. Next base: position 1,316 of record JAUJYS010004966.1, read on the forward strand.
AACCATAGGTTGCTGCAGTTACCTGTTCATTTTGGTAGGTTCGAGAACCTCTAAATTTGTTGACAAATCCTGAAAAGTAAGATTGCTGTTCATTTCTCAAGGGATGCCTTTCAGGTTTGCCAGGTCTTTCGCCTCTGTTAATACAGACAAATAAAAAGTACATTTTTAGTCAATTCTAAAGTTTGAGTTGGTGCATTTAAAGTTGGTGGTATGCTTGCTTTATTTTCCAGTGATGTCCGTCTCCGTCTGTGATATCGACTTTAATGACATATGTATGTTCAACGAGATATGAAACTAATTAATCCACAGTACCTCCCTCGTTTCACACTGAGGAATTCCTTTTGATATTTTATTATTTTGTTTTTTTTTCTTTACCAAAAGAAGTACATTTTGTGTGAATCGAAAATGGAGGACACTATCTACATTCGAATACCAAATGGTAACCCTAACTATAGTCGCAAACGCTTTTCCATTAATTAAATTCGATTTACCTTTGTGCCAAAGCCAGTTGCTTGGCCATTCGTTTCAGTTCCATCACAGCTTTCTCTTTCTCTTCGTGCATCTTCACTCGAGCTTCCCGTTCCGCTTCGAAATCAGCCTTGTTCGATTCCACCTATTTTGTCGGATACAAGAATAATTGAACACTGGTACAAGAGTAATTTAACGTCGGTAAATGAGTAATCGGGACAATTCGGAAATTCGAATCAAGTTATTAATCGTCATGGGTCGAAGCAAATCTTCAAATTATTTCAAAATTAATGATGAGTAAAAAATATAATATAATGTAATAAAGATACAGAGATACCGAATATATAGAGCAATAATAAAACGAGTAAATTTGATTGATTAATAATTAAAACTGCTCTACTAAGATCTATTTTAACTTGGACAGCAGTGCAAAGTTTTAGGACGTCATATCTGTTCTGGTTTCTGACCTCGATTATGAGGGGGATCAGAAACATGTATTGCGGTACAGTATCGAGGGGAGCTTTTGCAAAGCGTTATTATGGCATAAGCCTTAGTGCCTGGCAGCAGAATTCCGGTAAACAAAAAATGACTTTTTTTAACCTGCGCTTTCAGAGCTTCAATATCGTCGAAGTCATCGTGCTGCCTCTTCGCGCCGCCCTGGTCAAGCTCCAGTAGTGCCGCCTCCAGCTTGACCGACTTGTCTATTAGGCTCTTCTGACAGATGATCAATTGGACGCCGAGGGCATCGTGTTGTTCCTGGAGCTTTTTGATCTGTAAAACATTAATTGGAGATTTATATTTCGAAATTGAAACAAGATACTAAAGGTCTATCTAAACGAAAATGTGAATTAAAAAAAAAAGAGTTTCCGAAAAAAATTCAGATATTTAACAAACAATGTAAAGACAAGTCTGAAAATAGGATACCAAAGGCAGCAGACTAATGTGAATATTTCGTTGAAGCTTTTTGCCACATAATGATTATAGAAATGTATTGGTGTCGTTAAGAAAATGTAAACCTCAGAGCCATAATACAGTGATATACACATTTTGCATTTTGTCAGCAAAATACATTTTGCGATTCGAAATACATGTATCCTACCTTGTTGTCTTTCTCAATAGATTGTATTTCAAAGCTTTTTATGTACATTTTAAGCTCGGCTTTTGTGGCTTCCAATTCTTTCTGTGTGTCGTAAATCAATTTCCTGGACAAAGCAACGAACAATGAAGAATTCATGTTTAGAGTTTCTTGTGGTTTACAAACAATCGGTAAAAAAAGAATTACCTGGCTTCCATTGAAAACTAAATATAAATAAAAGTATTTACTCAAACAACTCCATGCAGTAAAAATTTAATTTCCTTTTTTTTAATTATTGAAAATAAATAAGTTTTCTATTAAATATTATTTTGCTATATTATTTTATGTTTTATTATATACCAGTATTATAAAATATATTGTTATTGTATTTATTAAACATTTAATTAAATTTTGGAAATATTGTTGCCTCTGCTAGATTTCGATTATTTTATGACCTATTCTTAAGGATTGAGCTACTCACTTATTGGCCGCATTATGAATCTGATCAGCGTTCCGCCCCTTCTTAAGACTCTCCACTTCACCTTGAAGTTGTTTCACTTTGATCTTATTAGCCGCCTCTGCTTGTATTGCAGCCTCGGTCGGGATCGACTTATGACAGCCCACCAGCTTGTCCAGTTCGTCATATCTACACGCGCATTTAAAAACAACCAATAAATTGAAAGTGTTACGGTCACCTGATGATTTTCAACGCTAGCACAAAGCCAAAAATAGAGACTTGAAAAGAAAAGACAAAAGAGAGAGACACCATACTTGACTCTGTATTGGTTCAACTTGTCAGTGGCTAACTGTGCCCTTTCGTCCGAAGCTTTCAGTTCTTCCTCGATGGAGTCGCCCTGCCAAGTGAACATTGCTGTTGATGACGTTGAGTCCCTGGCGGCCAGTCGACGAATCACCTCTTCGTGACCTGCGACCTGCCCAGACATGTCTTCCAACTACAACAAATTGGAAAAACTATCTTTGTGGAACATTTGAGCTAATCGTTTGAATTGCTAAGGATTTATTAAAAACTCTTGGAGAAAAGTGTCGTTTTGAGCGTAAGCTATTGGTGTACACAGAATAATTCAAATATTTCTAAGTTTCTCTAATGCTCGTCTTGTAGGGGGTTAGTCACCTTGGCACGAGTCTCGTTCAACTCTGACGTCAGTTTCTGACAGTTGCTCTGCTCGGTAATCAGTTGGCTTTGAATCTCATCAAAAATCTTTTTGTCAACCTGTAGAAAAAGGGAACAAAAGAAACAGTTAAGATTAAATGAGAAACTAAATACTCAAACTTTCGATTTTCCCCTTTGAAAATGACTGATTTTGCGATATATTTTTAAAGCATAATCCCTATTAGTAGTACTAATCAAAAAGATAAGATTTAACCAATTTACCAATATGCCATGAGTTTGACAGCTATCCTCTTGATACGTTGAGCAACTCATATTACCATAGTTTTTCTGTTGGCTGCTCACACTGTCAAATTCGTACTGATCGTCCAAGCTATCGTTCTCCTTGATCGATTCCTGATCATTCAAAATTACAAAAAAAAATGTCGAAAGAGCAAAATTATAGTCGTACGTACAAATAATTCAAACTAAAAATCAGTATCCTAAAATAAATTTTATGGTAAATTTATATAGAATAATGGCATATTCAAAAGTGGACTAAATAAGAGACTATAAAATATATCATTTCCAGGGTGACATACAAAAAGTGAAAAGAAAAGGAAAAGACTCACGGTCTGAGTGAGCTTGGTCTGCAGTTCGAAGTTTATTTCGGCCAGATTTTGCTTCTCTACCTTCAAATGGTCGTGGCTGACTTTTAGTTTGCCGAGGTTTGCCTTCAATACTTGAATCTCGGTCTGCAACTGATTTTGCATGGTCTGACTGCTATCCAGTTCGTTAGCTTGGGTCGCAAGCAGAGCGCACATCTGGGTCAGCTCCAATTTCGATCGACCTGCCTAAATTGAAAATTCGTACATGAAATACTCGATTAGATAGTCAAGAAATTGTAACGGCTATTTTTCCATTTCATTGAAAGATTCTTGCCGATTACGAAAACAACTAAATAATAACCCCGTAATTTCAAATGGCTGCCATCTTGGAAAGTAAGTTTTATATAAGTTTCAATTTAGTTGTATCTTAGTTTTAATTTCATTTTGGTTTTATTTTTATTTTAGCTTTATTTTTAAAATGCACTTAGACGTTATTAGAAATATAATTGCCAAATGAAATTTATATATTAAAGATTGTACTATTTTCAATTTTTTTACTTAGTGTTTATGAATACGCAATTTTTAATGCCAGAATAATACCATATCCTCCAGAGTCTTCAGTTTCTCCTGTATTCTTTCGTTTTCGTCTTTAAGCTGTTTGATGGTGGCATTGGCCTTGTCCTGCAAATCCAACTGATGAATTTTGAAAGCCTCGATTTGTGAATGCGTATCGACCATTTCCTCGTAATTGCTCTTTATGGTGGCTTGATCATGCTGCACGATATCTGAAAGTGACATAGGAAAGATTATTGCGTTATTTTTAAAACTTAGTAATTAGTACGTCGAACTAGCGAGCGCGAAAGCCAACGCAATTTATTCGCCACCTTTCAGCTGGGCATTCTCTTGAAGAAGCGAGGCGACTGACTCATGTAGCTGTGTGAAGAACTGGTCCGCGATGGCAGGTGGGGTGAGCGGGTCAAACTGCAGATTGTGGAAGTGAGGCAATGATCCGTTGACCATCATCACGTCGGACATGAGGGACGGTGTTACCAACGAGAAATCGGACATATAGTCGTCCACATCGACCGAGTCATCACTTATTCCGCCACCGTTCACATATCTGGTGTAGGACGATGGTGGGCTTTCTGCATCTGTCATCATCGGAACTGCAGGAACAAAAATGTGTGCTAAAAAGTTAATTATAAATGCCTAAAACTAATATTCACATTATTTTACATATCATTGTAGGAATAGGTAGATAATACGATAGACAAATGAAATATGTAGATAGTACTATAGACAAATAAACTATGTAGGTATTCTTGCAATATTATACTACCGGTAATTATTTATTTCGTATGAAAATTTGTTTTGTTGAGATAAATTTAAGTACTGTATACATTTTTACGTTGCCGAAGTGCCCTGAATTTCAAATATTCCAGTCCAGTATGTTAACAAAGTGAATGTCTGACAGCAAAGTTAGCACATTGTTGTCTAGTAGCTATATTTTGAAGCGTAAATATGCGTAAGCACTTGTACATGTATTTCAAATTAGGGTGTGGAGGAGTGCATTAGTCTGAAATATTTTGGGCATGATCATATATGATGTGCATTGACAGAGATAAAAGAAAAGATTCAAATGGAATGAAATCGCACTTGGGTCATGACTACAAAAGTCAACGGAAACGAGTAGAAATTAACACTTTTTGACAGACACTTTAAAATAGGAGAAATGTGTGAAAAACAAAAATGGCTTACCTGTTTTTTCGTGTTGTGCGTGCGCGTTAACGATCTCCTTCTGAAAATAACTTATGACAAATATCGGTACCGTGATCCTTTGCGTTCGATCATGTGATAGCACGCAACAACGGTTTAAAAAATCCCGGATTTTTAGGCACACTTGAACGAATTACGCTTTAAATGCTGACTGAAGAGAATATGCCACCAAGCCACTTTTAAGGTCAGCAAAATGATCACCTTAAAAAAAATGGTGAGCTTATAGGTGAGCAAACTTCGGAATAAAGATTATATAAAAGAGCATTTCACGAAACAAACGATTTCGTGAGTAATTGTGAGTCAAGATTACAACATAAAAATCGGGATCAATTTGGCAAAAAATCACAAAAGATTAGATAAGCATAATCACACGGCGCAAAATATTATACTTCGTATTTGCGAGTTATCATATCTAACATAAACAGCTACGAATGTTCATCGGAAGTTAAAATGAAAGTATATAAAAAACATGTGAATGTAAATTATATTAAATAGTTATTGTGATCTCGTTCATCGTCATCCCGCTGGTCCAGCGTCTTCATATAAATTACATTCACATGTTTTTTATATACTTTCATCATATCTAACATTTTTTGATTTATCTCAAAACTTGATAGCATACTTATAGTTCACAAGCTCATTTAGATATGTAGTAGATATGGACACTTATGCTTTATAACAAGTAACCCGTGATCAAATTTGGAATCGAACCAGGAACCATCGTGCCACAAGTCTTTCGACCAACTGCGCAAAATCCATAAATGAATCCGGATCTGTACAGAACTCAACGTGTGGTTAAAGCAACTTATTGAGTTAGCAACTTGAGTTGAATTGAAGCGAACAGAAAATTTTCCCGCCAAAATAAACCGGTTTAGTATGCTGTCCTTCCATTCAATACGTGAGACTATATTTATCCATTAACGATCAACGACGGTTTTAAAAACAAAATAGTTAAAATTACAAAGTCGAAGTGACAAATAAAATGTTTATTGAATGGCTACTTGTGCTGAAAATACATTTCAATGTACATGTACCAAGTTGGCGACACAGGTCAAGAGAGAATTTCGTCGAAAATCGAACAAAAATTGTCAGGCACTCTTGAAAATCGCTCCCCAGTTAAAAAAAAGAGATCTAACAATCAAGAGAGCGTTCAACCAAAAGCTACAGTTTTAATTTAACATGTGAAACCTTCATTCAACCCACATCTTGCAGAACTCAACAATTTCGCAAATTGGACTTTCCAATTGTTTTACAGAACTCTCAAACCACTCATCGACAATTCAAAAAGCTAAGCATCTTAAAAATAAAAAACACATTTCTATTTCAAACACTGCACAAAAACAACAAATCAATTTGATCAAACAAAATTCAAATTTGTAATTGGTGGTTGGAATTTTAAGAGTCTCATATACACGCTCGTGACATTAAATAGAATCACCGATGACCATCTAGTGACAACAGAGGTAACTGAGATAACTGATAACAATCGCCATTTTTGTGTGGCAAATTGCGTTTACGGTCAAACATAGATTTCAAACACAAATGTAACAGTCCTAGGAAGGCATCTACATTTTCGCCCATGTTACAGTTATCACAAACGGATTTTATTATTTATTTCTCCCAGTTGTCACTGAACCGAGATTGGTTCTTCCCCTTATCCTTACTAGATGGCGCTGTAAACGGTCGACTGCCAATAGGGGAGCGCAAAAACATGTCTACATGAAGGGGTTGTCCTTGTCGAGACACTGGTTGACGTGCCTCTCCAGAGGCATGTACTCCTTGAATCCAAGGTCACACCTGGGACAGGTGAAGGGAAACTCGGCGACTGGGACTTCCGGTTCCGCGGGACCGCCGGTGGCGCCCTCTACAATCGGTTGATCAGCCTGCAACAAAAAAAATATATTTATTAGGAAAAAAAAAAGCATTTGTACGTGCACACTGGTTTTGCTGTGGGGGAAAACAGATACAAGAAGCTATTTGACGTAAATTTCAAATCCATTCTAGAAGATCTCCCCGGCTTCGCCAGGGATGAGGCGACAAAAGTATCGACAACACGATACCCAAGATAGGCTAGTTATTTCTTGACAAAAAATGGGGGTGTTTGTCTCCGAAGTGACAAGCATGATCATTGCGTGGATAACGTTGCCAAGAAAATGAGAGGCCGCGTAAAGACGTCTAATGTGAAGGACTAAGGGTAAAATCAGTAGTCAATTGAAAATACTAGCGTAGGCCACATGTCGCGCTATATATTCGCTAGAATTAAAGAAAATATCCTTTTAGAGTTTTATCAGCAGAAAATGAGGGTTATTTTTTAAAATTATGTTATTTGTTAACGTTTTTCTCGTCAACGGATGGTTAAAATTGTTTGGTGAAAAACAATTGCCATCACGCCATTTTTTGTTAAATTCAGCTTTCTCATACTACATGTAGTGAAGCGTAATTGGGCCACTTTTCGCGCTATATTCGATAGAATTTAACAAAATACCCTTGCAGATCAAAGTTTACAGGTGTATCCCTGACCATTTGGGATGTTTTTACGGCAACAATTCGCGATAATAAAATCCTTGAAACTTCACGTGGATTGACGTAGATTCACGTGATTTTTTAGAATATGTTATTTCTTAACTGTAAGGTTTACCTCGTTAGCGGATGGTTAGCGAATTGTGTAAAGAAAAATTACAGTGGCGAAAGCAGAAGTCATTGCGGTAGCCATTTTATTTTTTTAATTCTAGGCTATCGACTGTAGTCAGCTGCGCATGCGGGGACTGCTAATGCCATCTAGGCATTTCTGGCCACTTCTCGCGCTATCTACTCGATAGATATCCTTGCCTTGGAGGTGAATGGGTAAAGGATCTGTACCAGTAGATGGGGAGGTAATGTTGAGTATAATATCCGAAAAAATATACGTGACATCCGTTTCATTTGATTTTCTCAGTTTGTCATCCATTTAGACGATTTTATAAACGTTATCCACGTTAAAAAGTGTCTGCGGAGAGTTGAACTCGAGACCAACGGTATGTGAAGCCAAGACGCACTTTATGATTCTACCACTGGTGCCTCGTTTCAAAAAATAATTCAGTGACATACATTAATTTTTACAGTCTTGAAGACTTGAAAAAATACACAAACCTGAGCTTCGTTGTTGCCTTCCTGCTGCGGCGCATGTTTCGAATTTCTCCGTTCCTGTCGTTCTCTATCCCTTTTCCTGAAAAAAAAAAGAATAAAAAAATTGTAAAAATTGAAAAATAAATCAGAAGGAAAATAAATGGGAATGAATTTTGAACCACGGAAAATTAACTCTAAATGACAATGTAACGATAATCATTATTTTTCAATAATTTTTTTAATGGTCAATCCCCCCTCACTTACTCGTGTTTGCACTCCCGCTGATTGACCCGCTCGTGTTTCCCGTCCTTCTGCTTGGGTGCGGGCACCAACAGTTGCAACTGCTTCATCTGCACCAGAATGTTCTCCTTCTCCCCGTGCAACTTCTCGCGGCATTCGCGTTCCGCTTGGAAATCGGCCTTGTACAGCTCCACCTGTTATCGGGGTGACGCAATACACACAAAAAGCTATTAATAAATGTTAAAGATCTGCCATGTATATAGACTAGAAAAAGAGCCCGGCTTCGCCCGGGATAAGAGGGGGGACCTTCGTCCCACCCGGAAAACAGTACCTGGGCTGTTAGGATCGCGATGGTTTCAATGTCGTCGGGCAACCGCTGCGGCCCGCTGCCCTGGGCCAGCTTGTCTTGGGCCGCCTTGAGCTGGGTCTCAGTCTTGGCCAGGGCATCCTGAATGGTGACTAGCTCCACGTACAGCGCGTCGTGCTTCTCCTGGAACGTCTTGGCCTGTAAGCAGTAATATGCCTCGGATTGGCGTCCCTACACACGACAAAGGGGAGAAGGAAACGAGAGCCAAAGAGGACAAGGAAGAAAACAAGAGAAAACGTCACGCAAACAGGCTGTTAGCGAAACAGGCAGACACACTCGTAAAGGTCGCATGACGGCAAACGCACCTTAAAGTATCGAATTTTAAAAATAAAAATTATTTAATAAATTACCAAGGCAATTTCATAACTACCAAAAAATTATTTTAAGCTTCTAGCAATTTTGAAAAAAGGAATACGTTTACAATATTAATTTTTAGCTTTCGATTTTAACAGGATATTATTCACGTCATTTACTGATTGTACGCTTGACGATCAGCGATTTGAAGATCAATTATTCTGTACCCATCTAAATGTCAAAGGGTACAAAATAACCATATGGTCGGTGCAGAAATGGTTTTGTGTTGAAAGATTTTAATTATATTCGGTTATATAATTAGATTTCGATCAAAACTTATTAATACATTTAATTTTATTGTTGAGATCAACAAAATTCATAAATATTCAATTTCGTTTATCTAAGTTGAAAAAGCACAATTTCTGTGTTATCGGGCGAATAGTCAATGTTTTGGCATTGGCCAAGTTGTCTAGTTTTGGAGACAAAAATTAAATAATAAAAGGATGCGGGAAGGTCAAGTTAGTTGAAAAAAATGAACAAAACGTTTATTTAAAAAGGAGGAACATACAGGGATCTCAAATTAAGGCTTAAATCATGAGTTGAAATAATCCTAGTCTCGCAGAAACGAGGGATGTAAATTCCGTTATACACTGAATATGGGATGCAAAAAAAAACCCGGGGGAGGAATTAGTCTACAAACGGGTTAGCGATCAACTCCGCAAACATAGCAAGCATAGATAAATAAAACGCATGTTCGATGAAAGTTTTTAAGAATCAACTGAAGTACCAATTTCAAATGCAAAATAATATTTTTTTTTAATCACCGTAGTGCCTAGTGCACTACAGGATTACTGCACGCTCGTGTCTCTATGGAGATATGTGATGGTATGTAAAACAGAGTTTCCGCCATTTTGTGTGCACAAATTCTTGCGCGCACAAAAATCTGAACGCGCACCTGTAACGCCTCTGTGACGCAAAGGCCACATGATAGTAGCAATATTCGAATGAAGCCTGCGAAAGTGCTGCCTGTCCTCGGACAGGCTTAAGTGCTAGTACTTAAATAATTTAGTTTTGACGTGACAACGTCTTA
>JAUJYS010004967.1:0-11446 GCA_033995665.1 Melogona broelemanni
GACTGACTTTCGCTACGCGCCCCACTCGACACCGTATTTTCAGGTCGCTCATGTCTTGAACGTGTAACTTAGCCATTTTTTTTTAATTTAAGTGGCTCCAGGTTTTAAGATGGTTAGAGCATCTTACGAGATAACGCCTGTATGTGCTGTTCAATTTATAACGTCCTCTGGGAGCGTTTCACAGAATCAAAAGTTCCATTGCAGTTGTGCCAAGCAGTGGCAGATCAATGATTGGAAGAATGCAATGAGTGCGATCTTTTCACCGATGATAGAATAGCGCCATGACGTCTTTAAAATTTTCGGAGCTCTCCGACGATGGCTCAAAGCCCCCCCGGTGACGCTCTCGGAACAGAAATCACATTCCGAGTGACGGCTAATATGCCACGTCATATGATTAGAAGTAATAAATCAAAGTGACGTCAAGCAATAAATCAACCTGACCTAATGTTTGGAGGGGGGGGGGGCGGAGGTAGCCTTATGCCGCTTCTCCAAAACGTTCGATGTCATCTATTGACATCGCCGTATAAATGAACTATAAAACGCGCTGGAATCTGATACGGCATAGTAAGTCCTCCTTTCTTTACGTTACGACGACTAATGGCGTGCTGCCAAATACGAAATTGTATAAAATTTGCGTAACCATGTCGCGTGACTGCTTAATGTGCTTTCCGAAAAAGCGACCGTGGGAAATGATTTTTTGTTTGAAGACCGAGAAATGAGATCTAATTGTTGGCAAATTGATTTTAGTACAATTTTTTAATGCTGAACTTTTCAAACACGATTACAGGTAATTTAATAACCTGCCATTTATAAACGTACATGCATTTGTGTGCAACGATATTCCTGTAATTTTTGGAACCACCAAAAAATTGCGCTTCTGGTAGATTTACAGAATATGTACTGCCGGGAAAAAGTACCTAAGGTAATGGAAAAACTGCAAAGGAAAAAAAAAGTGCTAAAAAAAAGTAGTGATAATTTCACGTGTTTTGTCAAAAGTCAAACACTTTCGAACATCTTCAATATTTACTACAGGAAAATTAAATGTTTATTGCTTTGAAACTAAAATGTTTATTTGAGAAAGTCGAGAAAAAAAAATATTATTCGTATAACGTTATGTACCGTTACTAGATCAATCAGATAGAAGAAAATTCTGTATTACGATCCTGGGTTTGGTTCCCATCACTGGTTCGTTTATTCGATTCCCATTATTGGCTCGTTTATTTCATTCCGGAGTAATAACGCGTAATTACATGTAAGAAAAATAATTCTAGCAGATTTATTCGTGCGTTGAAGCATTAAACAGCCTGTTCACGGATTTTCTTGACATTTACACCCAGCAGTAATTAAAGTAAAAAAAAATATATATATATTGCCAGCTCACGTTGCAGTTTTTTTTATGACGGCAATAACAGCAAGCAATACAAAAGATCAGAGAGCGCAGAATACCATCACAGGGCTGTAGTATATTTCCGCTGGAAAGAAAAGACTTAATAGAGTTCCTATTTGTAACCGGATTACATATAGAGGGAGGACGCCGTAAATGATTTCATTAGCGATTATTAACACGTGCTGGATGGATATCGCCATATAGCACGACATGCCCGCTCATCATCGTTGAAAAAGCTGACGGTGCCCTTTCTTAGACTCGCACGGCGTTTGTATATAGCTGTAAAAGTGTAAATGCTCGAATGGCGTTACGCCTTTTGACCGAATATGATTTGGCAGTTTGGTTGAACTGGGGGGTGGGCTCAGCGGCGTATTGGGACTTTGGTGGGAGGGGCAGCGGTGGATTTTGCAACACGGTCTACAGCGTATACGACCGTATCCGTCTCCAACGCCTATAAATGCATACCAATATTAAATGAATCCCAGTGTGGAAAAAAATATTGGTTATAGCTGCGACCTTGGGATTTGACCCCCCGCCGGCACTCCCGACATATCGAACTCTTGATCCCCTCCACCTCGAGTTCTCTCAACCCCCATTTTTGATGTAGTCAAACCCGTGTGTCTGACGATGCGGGGGTGTCGTAAAAACCGGTATCGTTTAATAAATAAATTCACCCCGGTTAAAGGTGCACCGACATTAAACGAACAAAAGGGAAAGGGCGGCCATTAACGATCCAAATGCGTTGCGAATTCCAATTAGGCTTAGCGCCTCGTGGGACCCGCGGTCCACCAATCATCCGAAATACTTTGGTATTGGCCATTTCATGCGGAAGCGCCCCCTACCGACTATTGCGGGGAAGCACCAAATTGTGAGGCCTTGTGTTCCCACTGTGCATCGCGGTTTTTGCTGCCCTCTGGCGGTATTCCAGCGAATGATTCGGGTTCGTCGCAGTTCTGATACATGAAAGAACTTTCAAGAATTTGGTATTGGAAAGTTATTGCCCATTCAAATTTTATTATTGTATTTTTAAGGCAGATTGATATCTGTCGCTTTAGGAGAAGTATAAAATGTAATGCGTTATCCATAAAAGGCATAAAAATGTATCGGGCCTCTCAACAACGATTTTCGAAAATTGAATACTCACTCAAGCGATACTTTTTTAACAGTGGGCGTCTTAAAAATAAATTCCGCTTCGAATACAAATTTAAGATTTTATGGATTACTGTGGCACTTAGGAAGAAGCCGACGTTCTGCTCGGTATTGCCTGGTGGGGAGAATCAACGATTTCTGGGTTCGAGCCAGACTTCGTACGCATGACGACTCGTCGTAGCCCAGTTGATATTGCGATCGGCTATTGTTCGGCGATCCTGGGCTTGATTCCCGGCGCTGACTCTTGTTTATTTAATGCCGGGGAACCGGGGAAAATGTGCCTCTCAGAAAAAAAATAAAAATACCCGGACACATGTGTATAGATCGGAACACATATGCTGAAGCATTACGAGAGGCACAGAATCTCCTCTTGCGATATTCACTACAGTAAGGTGTATTTCACAATTTTTGAATTACAAAATGGTAAAAAAATCAATTTAATTTCAACTGATATTAGAAAAAAAGAATTAAATATTTTTAATATAATTTTTATCTGAAACAATAAGAAGTTTTAGATTTTTAGAATGTCACCCGATAGGGACCAAACTAACTTTTAACTAAGAGAGGAACTGGTCTCAGGAGGATGCGGCCAGGATGTTGCCTCCACATCGCTCGGAAAACCAAACATCTTTATTTTCCAAGTGGCGAGAGACTTTGTTGTTGTGTGCGACTCGCACTAATGAGCCAAAACGCGTTTCGCATTTCCAATTATGTAGGATAGAGGTAGAGAGCTCGACTTATTAAAACATCCTCATTCCTACGTGTCTTTCTCTCCTCTCCGCCCCCGCTCCACCATTCCTCCCGTTTCTCGGTACCCCGATTTTAATACCGTGGCAGCATCTGACGACATTCCCATAGTTCCAACGTCTTAAATAAGAGGTCTCTGTGTTCGTGGAAGAAGCAGAAAAAAAAAAGAATGGCTCGGGAAGCCCGTATATCGATTTGCGCTTTGACTGCTGCGATCGCTGATCAAACCGTGAGACCGCAGACGTTCGATATTTTTTTTTCTCGTCTTCACCACGTCATAGACGTAAGCTGGTTCTCGGTTCTCCTTCACCTCTGGTTTTTTTTTATTTTTTTTTGCAGCGAAGTAAGTGTGGCCAGGAAATGTTGGGAGTCGAATTCATCACATTTTAAATTTCATCGTTTGCTCTCTCCTTTCGGAGATTGGAAATTGGGAACGTATATTTGAACAGGCTGTTCTCCTTTTCCTATGTGTACACAGAACGTCTCTTAATGTTTTTACAAGAATAAACCGAAGGATTTTTTTTATCATAATGGCGTGAACAATAAATGACCCATTTCTGAAAGTAAACGTTGCAGCCCAGTATGTCAGTGGTGCGACGGTGCGGGTTCGATTCTCAGCAAGGGTTATTATTATTTTTTTTTTCATTTGACATCACGGTCGCGTATCATTGTTGTTGCGAATAACACTATGTGCCTCGTGCGCTGTGTGAATCGAACCCGGTATCGCCGCGCGCAAAGGCCTGGGCTTTATAGTTTTTTTATAGCCCAGAGTCTTTGTTAATATTTTATCCTCTTATAGTCCTGATAGCACGCCGAATAATTATACAGAGATACCTATAAGGCAACCGTCTACTTATACAGCAGCTGCAAAATTTTGAAGAATTGAATTGAAATGTGAAGCAGCAATTGAAATATTCCAAAAATATGTTCTTGTTGCCTATTGTACGGAATAAACGAAATATTAACTTATCCTTGTGCCATCCAATTCAATTATATACCCGAGTGAATTATTAATAGTCCTGTTTATGAACAGTTAAATTATAGTTTAATTACAAAACAGTTAATCATCCCACATTACATGCTTTCAGTAATAAACATGTACTAAATATTTTCAATTAGTATTAATTTAACATTTAATTACTTAGGTTCGTAAATACCATAATTAAAAGAAATAATTGATTGAAATTGCAAAAATATTGTTAACGTTTTCTGGTATTATTTCATCGTCGCTGCAGTCACAACTGGCTGCACTATTTCTCCTATTAGTCAACCCGCTTATACTTTATGCAGAATTACAATTTTTCCACCTCGTGTTTATATATTGGATTATATGAAATTTATATGGAATTTGGAAGTTCATTGAGTGCGGTACTGAAGCCGCTTTCAATTTACCTGTTCGGGCTTGATAAACAGCGGCTTGAAAGCACGAAAGCGCCACCATCTCAAACGTCATCGAAATATTTAATCAGCACAATCTCTACCATCGACGGAATCACTAATGTGATTACTCGGTTGAAACGTGAATACTCGTCGTGCCGATAAGTACGAGGCGAAGAGTGTGGCTCCACCTTCATGGTGAGTGCTGCCGGATACCGGTGGTGGCGCCACCCACGGAGCACCGTGCCGCATTCTGCGCCTAGTTATGGCTGCAGTTATTAAGTTTAATAACAATTAGCCGTAGCGAGCGGGCGGCGCAGGATTTTGGGAGCGATGTAATTTTGCGGCATTTCACATCCGTCGAGATTAGTTTGTTAATCTCGAGCGTTAAATGATCGTAAAATTTGTAGCTAGGCGCTTGGGCTGGGTTCCGGCCGAGGGAAGGGGGAAAAAAAGGGAGCATATTTTAGATTTAGCAGGAATGCGCCACTCACTATACACTGCAAGTGGAGCTTGTCTTAAATTGTTGAACGTTTTTATTAAATTAGTTTGTGTTCTTACGGCTTAAAGATGAACGAAAAAGCCAGAAATAATTATGATGCTGACCACATGAGAGTGCGTAATGAGATCGTGCACTAAATGTTTTATGTACCCATTGCGGTAAGATATTTTGCCGCTTGGTGTTGGTCGCTTACTTCAAAATTATTATGATTGAGTTATCATTTAAAAATTAAGGAAATATTGTGCCATTTAATATATATCATTTTAAACTAAGATGGTATTGTTTATGGTATTGTTTTACAGTTGCATTTATATGATGCTGAAAATAAATGAAATTGTCCAACAAGTGACAACTATCGGCAATTTTTAGCATTACCAGTATTATTATTTTATTTGTTTAAAGTACCTTTGCTTGCATTTTTTTAAAGGTGCAGCAGTTAAAAAGTGCGAACCAAATTTTTAAGTCGAAAGTATTAACGTAGAAAAAGCGTACTTTTGTGTCAGACACCTTAAAAGGCTTAGAAAGGGAAAACAGAATTATAATTTCCAGTGATTCAACTTTTCCAATCGCCTTCCTCCTTTCCCCCATTCCAACTTATGCTAATTCCAATTTGGAATGACTTGTACCCCCCGCGTTCTATACTGCCTCCCGATTCCTTTCTTGCTTTATTGATCGCGCGCTACATCCTCCCGATACCATCTTACCTGATTCCTGGAAATCTTAAGAATAGCTCCTCCCAGCAATAATCGTGCACGCAAAAAACAAAACAAAAAAAACCCTGTAAAATATTGTACTCAAACTCCAGAATTAGAAGCGCCCTAAGTGGTTATAATCATAAAATTACGACTAGTTTGACTCCTCAAAACACAGAAACGCACTTCAAAGACTTCGCAGACAAAACTGAGGACAAAACGATATCTTAACGTCTTTCGTTTCAACATCATTAGTACTGCCAGTATCCGCTCAGTGGTGCTGTATTTTTTTTTTAAATTAGCTATAGAAAATTAGCGTAGCTATTGTGCTTGAGTAGCGAGGGATTGCTTAGGTCGGTGACAGCGATTGAGATTGACCGCGCACGCACTTTGAAGTGGCTGCTTCTACTCGTACACATGTGTACATGTACACATTGTATCTTTGTAAAAATACTATTCCAATTGTGCGTCTAGTAGCCTCAAGTATATTTGGGTACGTGCGCACATGATGGTAGGTCTCAGTAGGATTCCTAGACGACGGCCGAAATTGGTGAACGGGGAACTGCGATCGAGATTGGGGAATCGGGGTATTTTTATGGCGCCTCGGCGGAGGTGGTGATGTGGGCGAGGTGGCTTCAGTTCCAAGTAGATCGCGGAACATCAAAAAAAAAAAAAAGAACTTTACCTGCCGACTGACTCAACCTGTCATCGGTATCTTTTTTGCACACGCGTCTAGGTTTTCCAAACGCTCCCATCTACCCCTCCTCCCAGCTTTTCTTTTTCCCTAGCGTGGCGCTGGTGATGGGGAGGAGGGAAGGGTTCGCTTGTTCGCAGAAAAATGCTTCGTGTTTCGTCCCTCTTTTAAGCCAGGCCGGCGCACACAATCGTTGTAGAATGCTCTTTTTGAAACAAAACGAAAAAAAAAATTTGACTAGCGATAATCTTTTGCACGCAGCTACTAGATGGCGATGATATCGTTTACCTTACCCCAATGTTAATGTAGCAATTACCTGCTATTTCCATGTAATGCTTTTTACCTTCAAGCATTAGACGGTGTTGCTATCGGCTAATTTTACTCAGAGTTAGGGTTCCGTTTTTTATTTTTGTGTTTGTAATACGGTTTTATTTTATCTTCAGTCTCGAGGGCGTTGCTAACGTCTGTCTATGTTCAGCCAGGAGTTGGGATGACATTTTAAACTTTCCGTTTGTGGATCGCGTTTTCGTATGCTTTCACTTTCTATTCCCTTCTTTTTAGAAGTTATTAAAATTTTGTTGGAACGACGCCATTTACTCAATGGTCGAAATATCGATAATGATAATGTTTCACCATCAAACGCTTCAGGGCTGCTGTCAAGCAATTTCAAAGTTTGTCGCCCTGATGATGACTTATTATGAAAGCGCCGTTAGCAGAATCAATTTATACCAAGTGCCACGTGGGCTGCGCTGCGGCATCACTGCCACCAGCTACAAATGAAACGGCCAATCGATGAATGCCTTTTTCCATTGTTTATTCATTTGCATGTTTCATCAGTTTGAAGGCCGTGGCTTTATTGTGGCCTGATTGATGACGTCATCGGATGGTGGGTCTCCGAAACAGTTGGCCAATTAATCGTATCGATTTTTGCGAGCGAGAATATTGCGCAATAAAAATCGATTATCGGATTCCAGCTTCGGCGGGGGCTACATAAATGTTCCCATCCTTTTGTTTCGTGACTCGAATAATTATCGATTGTTTAAATCAAGCTTAGTCTATCTTTTTCAAAAAATTCCAAGCGATTTACTGCATGTTTGATGGCAGTAGATTTATTCTTACGCCATACGACAAGTCGATCACATTAAGGAGCTAGTTCTAGCGATTTTTTTGTTTATCTCCCGACGTACTTGTATAGTCGATAAATAACCATCGCATCAATGGCTGGCCAATCGTTTTAAGTAACACAGAACCTTCTCTATAGCTGCAAAACGAGAGAAAAAAATAGAATTACATGGTTTCCGTTTTTGGGAAGATCCACAACAGAAATCGTCAAAAAAAATCCTGTAAATTATTTACGTGTGTTCGGCCTTCCGTCTTGAAGATGGTGGCGGATTAGGGAAAAGTATGTGTGTGAGAGAGAGGATGGGTATTTCGGGAGGAGGGGTAAAAAAAAGGTGGGTTGGGAGATTGATGGCTGCCTCATTGAATATTCATGAAGAAAGCGTGATGCACTTATCGCACTCTTCCACCGACCCCTCCCTCCCCCTCTTACCACCCCTTTTCCTCATCTTCCTACACCCCTTCCCCAATTTTCCGAAGAATGGGGGTGAGGACGTAGGCGACCCACGGTGCCTCTCGAGGTGACATCCATGTCGGCCTGACGGGGCGCCACCTCTCTCTGCGTTGCGCGATCGAAGCGCCGCCTCCCGCTGCGTTGCGACCAAATCCGAAAAGCTCCTCCTGCGGAGTAGTGCGGAGAAGCTCTGAGCGCTCGGGCAAAGCCAACATCAGGGGGCAGCCGCACGGCCCTGAACGTTACCACGCAACTCAGATTGCATTAGATTCGCTGTTCATCAGGATTATTGGTGCCCGCTGGTGGAGTTTTAACAGAATCCGCTGGTTCGTTGTAGTCGATGATGAAAGAACTGTCGATAATAATATCGTTATAAGCGGGGGACTGGTTTAGACATCATAAACCAGTTTTAGGAAAAGAAGAAAAAAATTTGAAAAAAAAAGAAGATTGCCTTTCGGGGAAGAAAAATTACATATTTCTTAGTAACCAGCTTAGACCACCGATCACTGTAGTGTCTATAGCTACAGAGGATTATGTATGGATATTGCTACAGCACATTAGCACCAGTACCTCGGGATCAAATAACCGGAAAGCCGCGCTCTGAATTGAACCCTAGACCGATGCACCGCAGTCGATTGCAATATCGACTGGGCTACGACGAGTCAAACTAAATTACTTATTTTGTTCTATTGCGTTATTACAGATGTATTAAGTTTTGTTACTATTGCGTTTTTTAACGAATTGTGTGTAGTTGCGGAAAATTATTTAAAATTGGCTAGATGTTTTGCATAATTTCGAAAGTTGTTTGAAAAATCTCAACGAAAGTGAATTTATTATCATTCCTCAATCCAACCAATACCGCGTATTTCTCGGTATAATTTATTTTACACGGTACAATCGAGGCAGCCGTTTCCGTTTACCCAACGACATTAGCCGACAATTTGTTAAGTAGACTTTCGGAGGAATATCGATCGAAGGGTATGTGGTACTATGAATACAGATGCCGGCGTTGGCGAATTTCTGAGAATTTGGTTATTAGAGGGAATCGATTCTGACAGCGCGACGATATAAAGCCAATAAACTTTCTTTATTGTTACAAGTGAAAAGGGGGGAATAATGCGGGCCGGTTTTACGACTAAACAGCGAGCGTAGGGAACGGGTCGACTATGAAATACGATCTCAAGAATATCGCCAAATGTATTCCAGTAAAAACAACAAAATTAAAAAAATGTCTTTAGTCGTCGCTTGACGTTTTCTCGAAGCGGCATTGCCGTTCGGCGCGCAGCAGGAAAGAGGCCTAACCGTTCGCCTCCCAAGCGAAAATCACATTGATTAATTACTAATTAGTTCCGGAAGTCGGGCAGAAATTGATAAAAAAGAATGTCGAAGAAATATACAAGCCGTACGCTCGCAGTGGCAGGCCTAATTGGGAACAAAAGAATGACGAAATATACGCGCATGTGTACGTAATGCGCGGTCTAATGTGTAGAATGTTCTTTGTACACTCTGTAAGCCTAGAACCACGCGCTCATATATGGCAACATCGGGGACATCGGTAGAACGTCTTTTCAGCGTCCCGCTACTTTTTTGTCTCCGTTCACCCCGACTGCGCGTTTCGCCGCATTGCATCCGAGCTCGTGTGGTTTCTGTGCGCTACGGGTGGCCTGAGCCTACGTTCGGGGGCAGCAGCTTGCTTGGCTCTCTCGTTCGTTGTGTTGCGGCAAACGCTTATCTATTGCCGCGTCTGCGAATAAATAATACAACTGTATAATAATGTGAATCTCCCGCCAAGTTATTCGCTGTGTTTTGAGGGTTATTTATTATGATTGGATAAATTAAAATTAAATTATTTTATTTTATTGCCCCCATTTTTCAACCCCACGATCCAAGATTGAACTAAAACTGAGTATCAAGTAATATGGGATTGAGTAACATCGGGTAGTGAGATTGATAGTTGAATTCATTAATTCTACCTTCAGTGATACGCGTTCTAAAATAAGACATGCTCCAAAAATAAGAACAGAAAACTAAATCGAATACACAGGAAGATTGACGAAAGCTCTGTTATTTCTAGATCAAAATTAATTTTAAGATGAATCCTTTTTCATTCCACACGAAAATTGTGGCACGATTGTCGACGGTAGAATTCCGGTTTGTCGGAAGTAAATAATTTATTAAATTACATGCGATCTCTACGTCGTGCGGTTCTTGGTACTGATCACTGATGTTCTAACCCGAGATAAAATCTTTTTAGTGGCAAGACTGTTTCAAATTTTCTCAAAACCTATGACATTTTCTCCGTGCTTGTCGCAGGAAATAGCTGGCCTATGGAGGATATATCCGCGGTCACGAGAATGGAGCTAACTATTGGCGAGCCGCCTGTTCGCCGTTATATTTTCTTATCCTCTTTTTCTCCTAAGCGCGCGTGTACGTGAATGTGTGTGCACATGCAGACCGCTTCATCCATGGACGTTCGGCTCCGTGTACAGATGCGCGGGACTGTGGGGGGTGTTGGTTGGGAAACCGAGTCACGTTGGATGAAGTGCAGCGGCCGCCTTAATAATATTTGTCTCGGCACCCACTCTATCCCCACCCACCCACCCCGCCAATTCTCCTCCTCCCCTCCACTCCAACCCACCACCCACGTCTGCCACCAGCGCGCGAATCGGCACGGTCAGTGGACCGTATATGAGATTGTGTGCAGGGAACACGCGCTTGCTTAGTCGTTCGCGTGTAGAATAAAACCTTAATGCGCCGGGAGGTGCAAGTTCTGCTCGAGGACGGGCCGCCGTTGTAATGGTGGGGGAAGGGAGACCTTACCGGTTGCGGGCGATGCGAAGCAGGAAAAAGTTTTTACTTTGGTTTCGGCGCTGGCATCTTCCAAGTTTGTTGGTGAAAAAATTCAGGTATTCTTGAAACGGGTTACACGAGCTTTACAGATAATACAAAAAACGTGTTCAATATTATAGATTGCACTTTGTGCGTCGATGCAAGACGAACCGATACAAATCGATGTACAAAAATTGGAATCGATATAAGCAAAAAGTACAGGTAGAAAGCCGGCGTGGGATAAAAATACTTTTAGATTAAAAATAAAAATGAAGAAACCTTGACCAAGGAGTGGAAACGGCAACAGTTGTTACAAAAAACTTGATTTTAATGTAGACTATTAAGGATCAAGAGTTTGAACAAAACAAAGGTACGCGTTTAGGTATAAAAAATAGCCTAACAACGTTGTTTTTGTGTATTTGCCGTACACTAACGGCATGTAACACAGGGTGATTAATGTAGCCTGGATGGTGAGATGGTGACAATTTCTCGAACC
>JAUJYS010004968.1:0-11443 GCA_033995665.1 Melogona broelemanni
CTGCGCCGGGAATCGAACCCGGGACCGTTGGCTTCGTAGCATGTCCCCATACCCACTGAGCCATCGGTTCGTACATCTATGATATGTGAGGGGCAGGGAAGGGAAGGGAGGGGAAATGGCAGCTGGTATATAGCCAGTCTGCCTGGGATCCACCCCTAAGCTCTGGATTCCCGAAGTGTAAGTGTAAGCATAATAGAACTTACCCATCCTCCATCCTATTTATCCCATCCTATTTAAAACTTACCCATCCTCCAATGCCTTCTTATGGGCGAAGGCGATTAGATCGGCTGCCCTTCCGCTACCATCGCACACCACTACAGGTACAGGTGGAGAATCGGTGACGTATTCCAGCACGCAGCGAATGGTGTTGGCGCCGCCTTCGATGACCACACCCACCACTGGAATGCCGTAGGGTTTGGACTCGGCCATCGGCGAACGGGGCACCGTACCATTGCCGCCGCTGTTAGCCAAAAATATGCTGGTCCTGCTCGGCTGGGCTGTGTGGAAATCAAATTAGCATACGAGAACTTCCATTTAAAAATTGAGCATGACAAATAAACTACATTTATTTGAAAAAATATTAAGACAACAATGACTACAGGGAAAATTGAATTATTTGAAATGGATTCTCATGAACTGATCATACATTACTTTTTATTTCCACGCAGACTGCCTATAATCAGATAATTATCATTTTATTTTTTTTTGTACTTTTGGCTGTCTTTGTGGAGGGTGCAACGTGCAACACGTGTTGGGTACCTAAGACATAAACCCTGTAGTGAGAGTGTCTATTTTTTGTTTTACTCACACGTAAAGATGGTCTGCTTGGAGATGTACTTTTCCAACTTCTTACGAAAGCCGATTTCGTTGCCGTATTTTCCGACGGTGCCATCGTCCACCAATAGGAAATAGGCGTGCCTGTCGTTGAGCACGGCGAATTTGCTCTTCGGGGATGAGATGCTGTGATACGGAACAGTGACCTGGCAACGTGTAAATTAAAAGAATTAAAAGTAAAGTAATTAAAAGTAAAGTAAAACAAAAAAGAATAAGCGATACTCAGAGTAGAGCCCTTTCTCGGAATTAAATTAAGTGCATAAGCATTTCGAGTAAGCGCATAAACATTTGATGTATTTCCACAGTGAACTTTATCACTTACATTTTTTCCGAGCAAGTCCTCTCGATTCTCGATAATTCCCCAGGGGGCGATACCGATGGTGACCACGTGACCTCGCAGCGTCTGTGATCTCTCGTTCTTGAAGGTTTCGCCCACATGCTTGATGACCCCTACACTCGAAATTCGATAGAAACACAACTACGTTTGAACGTCATTTGACACAAAACGACAAATTAACAATTTAAAAACTAATTTTTATTTAATGCTTACTAAAAATTTTACTATCACAAAACATATGTATTACCCCCTTTCCCTTAACTTCAGCGACATGCTTTCATTCTCGTTTGATGTGATCATTAATTCCGTTATAATTTTGTAGCATTGCATTGAGGAATATGTGACTTCCTCGAGTAAGTTAGATACCAAATAATATTTTTCCATCATGGAAGGATCATAGCGGGCATATTGCAGGCCCTTATACATAAGCTTCACTCATTCATACTGGGAGGTGTCAGCATAATACGTAAATTGCTGCCCTTATACTAGGCTTCACCATCAGCTATACGAGCCTCCGCAGGTCGAGAACACGCAGTCAAAAGGTATTCAACAAAACGCAAATGTGGTCATGTCATCATGATAATAAATATATTCTACGTCAGATACGGATTTGCATAAGCTGTTTAGAGATTTGAAACTTACCCGAATTGGTTCCACCTGTAAAAATCCAAGCTCCCGTCGTTTTGGCCGCTTTAAGTAGTCCGCTCTGTATGACCTTCTTCAACTTGGGCTGCAGTTCGAAATTGGCCTTGCCCCCGTGAATGGACATGAGTAGCTTGGGTAGACCCAATTTCCATTCTTTAGACAGCAGCTCAAACACCTTATCGGGAGATGTGTCGTACGAGAGCCGCACGTACTGAAAAATCGAACGGTAGCTTCAGAACCCCGGGAACCAGAACTTTGAATATTTGAGGACATTTTAATTTCAAATTGCGATATTATTGCCATAGCGACACGAGGGTACACAATCTTTCATAGTAAAATATTCGTAGCAGTGATCAGGAATACAAATATAGGAAATCACCAATCATTATCCATGCAGTGTTAAGTGATTGCACAATGTCAAATCTGTTGTTGTAGTATACAAAACATTTCCAAATTGTAATATTGGGCTAATGATTGACGTTAATGATCGTAAATGACATGATCGCAATTTTATCCGATGAGATAGTACGTGAATATTATACAATTGAAAACTAAAATATTGACTTCAGTTTATATAGTACCCGTATTTTCCAGGACGCTTTCCTTTTCATTGTACTCGCAACCGTGAAACTGCTTAGTCACGAATTAAATTGATCAAGACCGAAACAAAACTTTTTCAACACATTGCGAAATTGGGAAATGACCTACAAGCGTAAACTCAAAATTCCCCCAAATCGATCGAAATAGAAATGAAAAGATAACGAGTTATTTAACAAACAAATCCTTGCGTAAGCTGATGATTTGTGCAACGATTTGGTTGACCTCCTGGGTTCGTATTAAGCCTCATGGTATTCGTACCATTTTTTAGTCCCAATTAATTATTCTTCTCTACTATGCACTGCGACCAATCACGTCCATGCCTGGCCGGGAAAAAAAATATGACGGAAATTACACTTGTGTAATGGTGTTAAAGAAACCATCTATTTTTGTAGGTAGCTGGCATCAACACTATTCTACTGTGTAGCAGATTCCACATTTTTAGATATTTTTCAGCTATTTATGGCAAGTAATCATGTATTAGTTTTTAATATCAGCTTCCAGATATTTAATGCCGCCCAGTGGAAATTGAACGATCACCAGAGCTAGCAATTTGTTTAGCGGGCGGACGAATAATTAAAGAAGGGGGAATCAAACGCGTAAATTGCTGGCTTATGTTCAGGATTTCATTCACCTCGAATGTCAGAACTGCCACCCTAATATAATAAATAAGTCATCATAGCTAACGATTGTTTTACCAAACGCCTGATACGCCCACCAGTAAATTTAATTAGTTTATGATGTATTCATGAAACAGTCATTATTTTCACTTAATTTGTCATTATCATTTAAAAATCGTTTTCTTGTGATTGTCAGCATGTTATTCTTTTGGCACACAATTGTGCGCTCTGGAAATATTGACATAATTTATTAATGACAAGCGCCGTCATTATTTTTGTTTAATTATTATTAACGTCTCCAGAGCGCACCACATTACTTGCCAAAATAAGAGAACGCTGATGACAGTCATAGAGAAAAACGATTTTCATATGACAATGATCGATCGTGGATGATTTATCCGACTCGAAGTTCTTGTGCACTAAAAACACGTGCCCGAAAAATCTGGTCACACAGTTGACATCTCGAATTGCAGCGAATCGGAATCGATTTCGAAGTAACCGCGAAACTGATCTTACAAGAAATGTCAGACGTAGTCGAACTCCAGTATGTCAAAACGTGTATACAGATGTGGCATCTTACCTGGGCCTTAATGGGATGAGCGCCTCCCTGAAACTCGATGGTGCCATAGGCGTTGGTGGGACTGACGGACGTGTGTTTGGACGGCTGCCAGTGCTCGTTATTATTATTGTTGTGGATGCCGCTGGTGCAGTGCTTCAAGTTCATCAGGATTCTCGCCTTGTTCTTCCACACCCGGTGGTAATTGGCGGACGCATCCTTGTTCCCGCCGCCACCGCCGCCGCCGACGATGCCGCCACCACCCGTCCGTTGTTGTCCCTCCGCATTTCTACTACCCAGATACTCGTGCGCCTCCAGTTTCAAGCCGCACTGACACCTGGTGACGAAAACAAAGAAAAGGACGTCAGATAATACAGTCGAATAAATAAATCGATCAAAACATTTTGTTAATCGCTCTCGTGTGGAAAAAATTGGAGCACTTAATTTTGGATAGATTAAACGTCACATAATTAAATTAATTTCACTCAGAAGTAGTAAAAGTTCGTTGAAATCAAAAATTTAAAAACGGGTAACATAAAAATGCGCTTTGCCAGAACTTTGTAGTCTTCACTCATTACAAACGTAGAAAAATATTCAGAATTAAGTGAAATCCGCGGATAAATAAACTATCCTCGCTTCAATTACATGTAAGTCATGTAAAATGTTCTATGTGATTCAATAAAAAATAGTCAATATGCAGTGTACAGTCAATTTTCAAAAGCAAATAATACCTGTACAAAAGACATTTTATTGCATTAGCACATTCATTCAGCTACGTGACGTACTTTTTCAGTGGTGAAAGTGACTTAAACTTCAACAACATTGTCCCAAACAAAGGATAACAGCGTGCATCAGATAAACTTTCGATTAAACAATCAAGTTGTGAGAAAACGGTCACCCCATATTCGAACTTTTATTTTGAAGTTCACAAGAAAAGAACCAAGCAAGATAAACGGCGTCGCCCGCAAACAGACAGTTATCGCGTTGGTCCGCAAAGAAAACAGACTTAAATCACTTATCCAAATACAAAATTTTAAACGAGTGCTTTTTGATAATGTTTCATGTGGTTTGTTAATGTTCTGGGTCAGCAGATTTCAGACGCGGTTCTATTATTCGATTATGCGTCTGTTTAAATCAGGCGACAAATGCGAAACAAAATATTTTGTAAAAAAATGATACATGCAAGTCGCGTAAATTTCGATCTCGGAACAGGAAGTTATTCATTTGAAACTTTTTAGCAATAACTTTTTCAAAACATTTTTTTTTTTTTAAATTAGCAATAAATAATCATTTGTTTGAATCAAAATTATGTATTTTGAACTTTTATTACCGCTGTAACAAAACGTTATTTACTCGACGAATTCCTCGAAAGACGCAGTATACGGTGAATACGTGTAATTTAAATTTAATTTCCTGTTAGAATGTAACTGTTACTCTTAACACGAAGCGTTAATTTCCTGTTAGGAAATAAATTAGAAATTCAACGGGTACATAATTGGATTAGGATTGGAACAATAAGATTAAATATATCTCATTTAAAAAATAAATAAAACGTTCTTGGAATTTCGTAAGTCTGACAGAGAATTTCATTGACTAACACCAAAGGGCAACTCACAGAGAATCATTTTCAAATATGCACGTATCTTTAAAAAAGATCGCAGCAAACCCATGAATTGTAGCTTCAAACAAAGTTCAGGTGATGCCCAATATTTCGCGAGCAATTATTATTTAGTAATTAGCTAACCATTGACACCATTGTAATAGGATAAATCAGTAAAGCTTATGTAACGCTAATGTAAACGAAACACCTAATGAATCAGATGGATGGGGAGAATGGCTGCAAAGCATATTATAATGAGTATTGCCAGCTCGCTTTGCGAAATGCCAGAAGAAGCTAATGATGAAAATTATTCCCTCTCGTCCCATTACATACAAAACAATAGGGAATTTTTTTTAACATTAAATCCAAGTAGCAATCGAACTAAATTGAAATGGCTATTGTTTCTTTTGTATCAAGGATAGTATTTGAAGTTAAGTGAGTGGAACGTCTTCAGCACTGTAATATAACGCACACTAACGAAGTATTCGCGACCACGACTTGTCTTTTGTCTTAGATTTGATAGATATTGGCACGCTAATAAATCAATTTACCATCTAATTGTTTTATTAATCCCGCAATAAACCAAATCGGACATTTATCCTATAGCTTACGTGAACCCATTGCCATAACCGCTAAGTAACGCAGGTGGCGCAGCAATCATTTTGTTATTTCAGTTTTTGTATGCGCCAAACAACCATAGATCAGCTCATGTTGCTTCAAGGATAGGTCTTGTAGTTACAACAATTTCGCGAGGTTACAATTTAGTTGGCAACATGCAGGAGAGCTTTTCCGCTGGGGGTTCTAAAATCTGAAAGTTATTTACCTGTAAAGGAAGTCCCGAAATTTCGCCACCGCATTGGCTTCGGTTTCTGTCATTCGGTATTTTTGAAATGCGACTTGAGTCGACGTACAACGCGTCCGAACTACATTATCAAAGATTGTCTGAATATGTGGGGGGGAAACCTTGCGAATCGTATGTACATGTATGTGCGTGCTATAAAACTCTCTCGCTATACTGTTTAGCCGAGAGTTATGCAATATATCACAATGATTCGAGTGAAGGTTGAGATCGACAGCCCTTGCCAAGACCATCGTGTACCTATATTCTTGGTGTTCTTGGACGACTAGCCCGCCCGACAAGGAACACTCGAAATATTCTTGCAAGGAATGGATGTTATAAATATAACATCCATCTAACTCGTTGTAACGATGCCTGTATACACGAACGACCTCTTAGTAATAATATATGACGTCTAAGACGTCGAGATAGGGCGTCTTTTGATTCAAACAAGAGAACATGGCCGAGAAAAACAGACGATCAGAGTCTGGTGAGGTCTTGTTTAGAAAAAAATACGCAAACATATTTTTTAAATTACAATGTTAAAAAACGAACGCCATCCTTTAAGATTACTGTGTAAAAATATGTGACGATCTTCAGAATTGATCCTTCGAATTATCGTCAACGACGACTAACAAGTAATTTTCATTTAAATTTTAGCCAAATAAAACGTAATGTTTTAAAAAATAATAATTACGAGAAAATAGGGACACATCACTGGATCGATGTCGAAGCTGTGTTCACGATGTTGAAACTGTGTTCACTATCGACAACCAATGACTATTGCGAGTTCACATTATCCGTCTTCCGCCCATATACTGTAGCGCTTATAATTAATTTCTTCTAATAATAAATTTATGGTTTTATGGAATATTTTGAGCAACCCTTGTCATACCGCTGTACGACTGTTTGAGTCTTGGTAGAATTGCTCCGGTGTTTAAATAATTACGATTAATTACGAAAGGAGATTTCATTTTGGCGAAGTATTTCGTCACACTGGCCAAAAAATGCGAGCGTAATTGCTGAAATAGACGTTCACTCATTGTCGAACAAGGCAAAGGCGAGTACGAAGATTTGAAAATGGCGGCGTGAAAATGATTATGAGAGATTGCTTCTGTGTTCTTAATTCTGACATTACGAACATTATTTTTCTTAATCTAATCTGGTACATGTTCGAGCAATTTTTGTTTACGGAAGATCTTCATGGCAAACAAGTTAAAAGATTATTTACTTGAAGCGATGAAGGGCATTGCCAAGTTTTTCTCGAAACCTTACGAAGGTGAATCGATAAATTTTCAACGAATTTAGTTATCTTGATTGTAGCCTTTTGAGATCCGGAATTCAATTCACTAATTCAGAGCGCTTTGAAAGCGTAAAGTGAGGAATGGACATGCGCTATGAAGGACAGGTAAATAGGAAAGCATTTGACGAAGTAACCATTTGCATTTATGTTTTCAGTTTTCTCCCTTAACACACGAAGTAGTGACGGACATTCGTATCAATTACAATTACAATATGTACCAGCAAGTAGCCCGAAGCGATGGGCTAATGGTGGGGATCAATTACCTCTTAAATTACAAGTTATTTTGCGAAAGATGCAGACATGGAAGGGCACAGAAAATGAACGACAAGTATGTGTATTTGAAAATCAGGATATGGTTCGCGTATTGCTAAACTTTTTACTCCATCATAACCTTTGCCTTATATCCCATTGTCACTTCCTCCGTATAATATTCATCAGAGAGCAAATTTGTACAAATTCACACCACGTAAATTGTAGTAAAAGATATGGATTTTAACTGGTTTACACTTAAGTAAACCATATGTTAATGTCTCCAAATCTTTATAATCAAGGATGCAACAAAGATATTCATTATATTTTCGGTGATTGTATCATGCATATTCTAAATTTTACAGATTTAAGCGCATTTTCTTCATTGTTTTGACATCATTGTCTTTAAAGAAAGCACTGCATTTTATGCGTGAGCAGCGTTTTTAATTTTTAGTACAATTCGTAAATTATAATATAAACAAAATTTGATATCAGCACATTCCGCTGTGAACATTGTTTGTCGTCATACAATCTAATCTTGAACAAAATTTTGAAAATTGAGCAAACGTTGAAAAGCACTTTGACCCACGCCAAGAGGTTGAATTGGCACGCCAAATGGACGGGCGACTCAATGCGAGAGGTGGGCTCTTTGGGCAACATTCAGCTCTTCCATTATTCCTCACCGCACACCAAGTTTGCACTGCGGGCTTTTGCGATAACTTGACGGTTATTATTTTTGCGAAAAATAATTTCAAATTGATACCCAGCTCCTAAAAGAAGTAGATGTAGGAACCACACTAATAATGTAAGTTAAAGAGCTGCAATTGTAGTGGTGACCTACTTCTATTCATAATTCCCAGACAGTGGAATATTCTAACCGAGTGTCAAGTATTTATTTATTGACAACTAGAAAAGGTGCCCGGCTTCGCCCGAGATAAGAAATAGGGATTTTTTTAATTAGTTCAAATCCAAAATAAAAAACAAATTTTCAGAAACCTTTGTAATAAGCGGAACTGAAATTGTCACACACTTCACACACTTCACCCTAAATTTCGTTGTGTTTATATGCTTCGTAAAAGAGGAGATAGCAAAATTGTGAAGCGTTACACACTCAGACACGCCTTCCTTTTTGAATTATAACATAAGATGTTATCAATAAATGAAGTTTCGTCTTCCTTTGAGGCTTTTAATGTAGGATATCCTAATCTGGATATTAAAATGGTCACTTGATTCCGTCATAGGCCCACTGGGGCTGCTTTGGAGTATATGTTGTAATTTTAATTGAGAGCCGGATAAAAATTTAGCTACCAACTAAAAACTTAAGAAAACATTCATTGCTTTTCCAACAGACATTTTCGAAATCGCGCGCATAACGAGATTTGATAAGTGCGAGCAATATGAAAAACCGCAAGTGCGCCTACTTACTCTTTAACAGACGTCCGCGCAAAAGAACTGGTCACGTGACAATTGTGTAACTGTCGGAGTCATCAGCAAGTCCATATCGAGCACCACTTGATTGAACACCTTAATTACATGCCTAGTCGTCGTCTAGGTATTGTAGTTGCCATTAATGACAGAAGCGATCACTTTCTCATTTGCATGGCAAGTACACAAGTGATTCCTGATTTTAGACAAAGGCCGCGTTTGTTCGTGTTCATCGCTGTATAATATCAATAAATGCGGGGATCCCCGCGTAGGTAAAGTTGCCCAATGCTCAGGATGATAGTTGGAGGATGGGGGTGGAGCAGGGGAACCACAAAGAAGAGAAATGCGCGGCTAGATCTATAAATTAGCGTTTGTGCGCGGGCACGATTCGTTCGACAAAATCCAGTGGCGAGGGTTTCGGCACGGTTCGCTTTTTTCGTATAAAAAAGATGGACTTTTCATTTGAAAGTGCGCTGAAAAATTCAAAAACGAGATATGCGCGCGCACACGAACTGTAGCACTACTGGCGGTAACAGATAACGATAGGGACCGGATTGGTAAGATACGTATACGGAGTTGTAGTCATGCAAAATGTGTTGTGCTGTCGTCACCTTTCAGGTGCTGACAAGTTGCTTTATCTGAACGGATAGACTGCTGCATATCTGATAGGCTTCATATCCTACCGACAAATGTTTTGAATTTTTTGTTTTGTTGTACAATAGTTAAGCAATATTTTATGAAACTTTTAATAAACAGATTTTTTTAAACTGAAAATTAACCAACAAATTAAAAAAAAATCATTTTTTAAAGGAAAATTAACAATTGCATTTACCGTAAAATAAATTGAATTGATCTCATTTTCTATTTAAATTATTCACACTCGAAAGCTCGTATATTATTATTTTGTTTCCTCTGTAACTGCCAGATGGAAAGTCTAACTATTTGACTTTTTATCACAGATTTAATTTATTCAATCAGTGTTTTTTATTTGATTAATTCTTTTATATTTTGGTTCCCACTTTTAATCCTGTATTTTTACCCATGACTTTCTTTGTTTTTTTATTAACAAATTCGATAAAATTAACAAGACAATTAAAGATTCAACGGCATATTATCTACATTCTGAAATAAAAATAAAAAGTCCATTGTATTATCGTAGTAGTGCAGTGAGTATTACAGGTATAAATCTATCCCGTATACTGATGATACAACAGATGTCTAAACAATAATTTATTCAAATTGTCGATTTAATCTCACTATAGCCAAACGTTTAATTTCGAACTATTTTTTTTTCAGGCGCATAACAATCGCGTCGCGACTAAGAGGAGGAGATAAGGTCGGATATGGATTTCCCCCCAAGCGCAACAGGTTAACGATACACGGTGCTAGGTTAATTAGATACTGGCGAATCGTAATGGCATGCGCTCACCAAGGTTGAAATTCGGATGTATAAAAATTGCACTCGCGGGGTGCGCGTGTTGGCGCATTTTAACAACGGCCTATCGGACCTTCGTATAAACCTGCATACTCGTACACATATATTCAGTCACATGTCGGGCTATTGTGTACGCGTTTTGTGTGACCCACGTATATTATCTGTTGTGTGTGCCAACAGCACATCATTAAACTCGTCCCTACGTGCAATTGGTGAACTACTGTTTATACGGTGTCCGTACAAGCTCACGTCAGGCCATTGTATGGCAAAGCGAGCTCCATCGACCGAATAATGCAAGGTAGCCGCCCTCCCCTTTGCACAATTCTTCAAGTTGCTGCCCCGTATACAGTAAAACCGGGTTCAATTATTTTTAACGACAAAAAATAACTTTTTTGTTCGAAGTTACTGGAGCCTACACTGAACATCGTGGTGTTTCGAATTATCGATATTTTTAAGGACTCCAGTCGATTTTCCCAAGCATATCGCGGTTTGCATAATATTTTAAATTCATCATCGACAAAATATAACTATTAGAAGATAAAAGTGGTTCTATGCCGCAATTATTCTTTAGCAATGCATGCACCGAACGTTACGTATTGCTAATGTATAATTGCGGTACGTAAACGCTCCATAGCGTCAACTTTATAATCTACAGGGTGGGCAAAAAAAAGGCACCCAAAATTCATCTTAGCATATCTTCGCGAAAAATTAACCGATTTTCTTAAAATTTGGCATGGGTGTTGATCAACTCCTTATTTTCAAATTTTTCGCGCAAAAATGCCATTGAAAATTTTTATGTTCATAGGAGGCGCTACATTGCGTCGTAGATTTTCGTAAAGAAAGACCCCCAAATAAAGAAAACATGGCTAAAGTTGACAGTTGATGTTGAATAAGTGACCTTAAAATTGAAAAGTCGGGGACATGTTATGCGAAAGTCTGGTATTTCGAATTCATTTGTGCAAGCGTAAATAAAAATTGGCTTTAAATATGAATTGTTTTAATAA
>JAUJYS010004969.1:0-11443 GCA_033995665.1 Melogona broelemanni
CCCCTCACATATCTCCATAGAGACACGAGGGTGCAGTATTCCTGTAGTGCACTAGGCGCTCGGTGAAATAAAAAAAATAAAAAAATAAGGTAAGTATCACATCTACTCTTTCTTTCATACTACAAGTAGTTTTGACGAGGGAAGTATCTCATCAACTATTTCATTCAAGTTCGTTTTGATGGCGGCGCATTGCTGAACGCCTGGGTCTCACGACCATACCGTAGACCTATTATTTTTTGTTCGTTTCGAAGATTATGAAGCCAAGAAGTAATACAGTTAGACTTTGAGTCTCTGACAACCCGAGACGCGGCGAGTCATCTCGCGTCGGAGTCGCGTTAATGCGACGTGACACAGTTGGGGGGTGTCTGGGGAGCGTCGTCTTGGCAAGATGGAAACGCCATTTCCATAATTTGGATATGCATAAATTGGACAACCGAAAAGAAGTGGCGCCCTGAAACGACTGAGCAGGGGAGTGGGGGAGGGAGAGACAGCCAGCAACAAACTCCCGAGAATTCCAATAACTTGCCACAATATTAAATTAGTTCAAGACGTCTGTCGACTCCTTGTTCGGCTTCACACACATACACACACATATATACGAATGATATAATCGCGAGATTGTTTTTGGTGGGATCTGTCGAGTTGCCAAATATTCATTTTTAATGGCGTTGTTACGATCTGAATGCGTGTTATTTGGCGCCAGATACACATACACAGTGCAGCGCCTCGAGAGCGACTTAAACTAGTTACGAGGCTACTGGCATAAGCAGTACCTTGTTTTCCGTGCTATCAGACACAGACACAGAACATCAACCACACTGCCAACTAAGTTCTCTAGTCTCAATCTAGGATTGGAGCTCAGAACCGCGAGAGCTGAGACGATTCTCGTTAATTAACAACAAGAGGAAGACGTTATAGGTTGGCGTTAAAACACAAAATGTACATTTACCTAGAACGAATGACCACAAGCATGGGCCTTAACATCATCCGCGAACTAGGCTAATATACGGCAAAAAATGTCGTCTTGTATGAACAATAAATAATGAGAGATCCAGGACATCCAGTCCTGTCCTGGATCTCTCATTATTTATTATACAGTTAGCGTTACTTCAAAAATAAAAGACGAAAATTAAAACGTTACGAAGTTACTCGAAAATGAAAGTAACGGGACGTTATTTCCGTTACTTTCAGACAAGGACACTTTCACACTTTCACACGAGAACACTCGCACAGGCGCGCGCGTAGCGAAATGTTTGCTCGAGACCACAACAGATTATTGTCAAATATGTTTGACGATATTTTTACCCTGCGGAGTTTTGAACACTTCACAATAAGGATGGCGTGACAAGTAGGGCGAAATATTTGCTCAAAAAGCTGGTGGTCTTCTGCACCGTACGGTGTGAGCGAGTTTATTGGTTTTTGCATAAATTATGAAAAATGTAACTGTGACCTAAAAAATGAACGTCAAGAGAAAATAAAGTGCCTAATCAAAAAGTAGTACCGTTACTAAAAAAAAGTAACTAAACCGTTACAAAAATCTCTCTGAAAAAAGTAACTCAACCGTTACAAAGTTACTGAAAAATGAAAGTATTTTTTGAAAAAATGAAAGTATTTTTTTAGAAATCCTGAATAATACTAGCAGTCTTCCTATCTACCGCTTTCAATTAAACAATGACTACGGTATAATATATTTGTAAAACCTTAGCTATTCAAGAAGAAACCTATTGTAAATACAACAAATCCGGATAACAATCACCTAAACCTAAAGTTGAAAATACAAAAAAATCTACATAAACAATTATGTACAGTATATATGATATTATCTCATTTGAAATTATGTTTAACTACGGTATGTTTTTTTAAGAAAATTTGTAACGACAAATTTTATTAGTATTTATTTTTCATTTTATTATTGAATATATTAAGTAGTTAATTAATAGTATAATACGAAAAACAAAACATCGTCGAATAATGTCCGATATAGTCAATCCGTTTGTTAAATTGTATTTGAGCTACGTTTTTATCGGCGTGTTATCTTGATTTAATTAGCGGTTTTGATCGGACACAATCGCGGTATCAAGTGAATGTCGACTTAAAAAGTGCGTCATCAATTTTGGTTTCCGCTTCCGCGTAGTAATCCGGGTCACCCCTCTCGCCGACGACAAAAAATGAACGCGGAAACCTAATGGTATTGTAATCAATCTGCTGATGCCAACGCGATACGATATATTTTATGCGTCGTCTACGCGTAACAAACCGTGCAAAAATTGGGACTCAATCGCGAATAAGTCAAGTCTATTATGTAAAGTCTGGTGACTACGCTGTATTTTTAATCTCGTTACAGTAGACTTTTCGTATATATGTACAGACACTCAATTTTATCGATTTTGGTGAGGAGCGGCAAATATGACGTAGCCGATAGGCAATCTCGATCGTGAAGAAAAAAAATCCCCAAAAAATTGGCGCGTGTCTTGGAAACTTCGGATCAACTGCTTAATTTGCTTATCGCTTTTGCTAATTTGCATTTTTCCCAGCCCGTCTGACATAAACTCATCAAAGTATTTTACTGACTCCCTGCGCGCAAATTTAAAGGGTATCAAAAATGGAGAGAGAGAGAGAGACAGAGTGAACGAGAGGATCCATTTAATCGAATCTGGGACGTTCTAAAACGGGAGGAGGGAAACAAAAATGAGAAGAAAATGGCCTTGTTTATCTAACTGGCTCCGGTGAGAGTGGAACTGACGTTGGGCCTCCGAGCAGATTTTGATTGGCGCGTGACGACGGAGGTGGTAACCATGGTAACCGTCGTCTGTGGCATTGTAGTTCTGTAGAGTGGAGACCGCAGAGATCGCGCGTCTATTCTATGGGGTGCGTTTCTTTTTTATCCCTGAAGGGCGTCAGCGATAATGTCAATGCTACAAGTGCTTCCTTCGGAAGCGACGACGTGTTTTAAAGACGTGAGTACGTCTATAAAAATTATTTAAACGGAAGTATAAACAAAATTCTTGGAAGTAACGGAAACAGCGGTAACGGAAGTCCATAACTCCCGCCAATTTTTAAATATTTGGCCCCCGCCAAATTATACATATTAGGATGATTGTGTTTAACATGGTTAAACGGCTTTATGATAACAATCGTAAACTGTCTAAAAACATTTTACATGCGTGGAATCTAAAACAATGTACAAAATAGTAAATTTCGTATTTCATTGGATTTTTTGGATACGTTTTAGTGGACCACGGGTAGATTGTGTTGCTCCGAGTAGTGAATCTAAATAAAATGGTCAACCATATAGACGTATTCATGGGAATTATCACGTTTACCATGTAGGCAAACAAACACACCCTTTTATATTGCAGTGAATAACATCAGAGAAGATTCTGCTCCCCTCGTTGTGACAATGACAATGTCTGAGAGGCACATTATGACCAGTACCCCGGGATCGAATAAGTGAGACCCCGCGCCGAGAATCTATTCGGGAGACCATCGCACCACAGTTGGTTGAAATTTCCGAAGTCGAGTCATTACAATATCCATACTTATACCAAAATACAGACCCAGGAGAGGTTTATGGCGGGGGTCTGCTCCAAATAATAACATAAAATAAATTAAATCTGCTTCAATCGACTAATAAATTTCGATTATTATTTTACGAACGCATTTAGATTTTTTTCAGAGTTCATTAATATATTTAGTTAGTATACAATCTATAAGTTGTCAAAGAAATAGTTTCGAAACGAAGATAAGGGTGCAATCCAAGAGGGTGCAATAAGAATACAATCCAACAAATTTGGCTAAAAATTATTTTAATAATTCATTCGGTTGTGATACGTGACCGGGGAATGTATTTAGCAATTTTTTTGCCCAATATTTCCTTTTGCTATACTTTGGTGCATTTTCTAGCCAAAATATGTCAATCATAAATTGGAGAGTTATGAATTATTCTTCGGAAAGTTACTGTCAACAAGTCAATCATTTGACGCAAATGTATCATTTCCCCTCCAATAAATCATAAATTTGTCATGCTGCTACAGTCAAGCAAATTAAGTACCACTCTGGTCGGCAGATGGCGCTGCGCGCTACGACGCTGTAAGCCTACATGCGATGACACGCGTTCGAAGCACCTCAATATAGAAAAGCCTACGGGCGATACACGTAGTTGCGCTAACATTATCAGGCAGCAAATCTTCCAAGTTTTTCCCTTGTCAATATAACGAACTCAGATTTGTTGTGCCGAACAAAAAGAAGTTATAGATTTTCTTGCATGTTCTTGCCTATCGGGTCTAAGGGCCTATCGATGAAGCCGTAGGAGCACTGTCGAGAAGAGGTTGTACCTTAATTGAATTAGAATATGGAAATTGATGGTGAGTTTTTCCTGCTATGAAACAGCTTTATATATATCCTTGTCTTAATTAACATTGTAAGGGTGATATAAGTTTCGTTTAAGCACGCCAAATACATTAACGAAGGAAAGTTTAGCTCAAATTATTGTTTCTATTGTAACTTTACTGTTCGTCCATGATTAACTTACACCTTAGGTATATAAGAAAATCTGATTAAATAAATTAAATAAGTGAAGTCCGTCTAGTCCAGTCGGAAATGCATCTGACTGCGGTGCGGGCGTTCCCGGGTTCGATTCGTGCCGCGGGCTCTCGTTTACAGTGAAAACTGTATTCGATTCCGGGGTACTGGTAAAAACGTGCCCCTCACATATTGCCTAAGCAAAAAAAAAATAATAATAATAATAGAAAATCCTGTAGTGATATTCACAACATTGAGTAAAATTTCCCCCTAAAAAAATGAATTATAAAGTCCGATAGTTCGGGCACTTTTAATTTGTCAGTTACAAAGGAAAAAATTAAACAAGCTTTCGGCTATGACGCCTTCTTCGTTGATGAATCAAAATTAAACAGTTACATAATCTGAATTGTAATATAAATAACTGAACACGATAAATTGTATAAGAAAATATAAAATTTAACTTACTAATTAAAATAATTATTTGTATTTAAAAGATTTCGAAATGCCTGTAAATACGATTACAAATTACATAGAGGTATCAAGCGCTTTAGCAACGTTGCCGCTGGTAGCAATAGGTCAAATGAAATTTGTATTCTGCAAAAACAAAGGGGGTGGCGACCTATTTTCGGTCGATGTTTCAGTTGGTTGTCAGCGTCAAAGTAGGGCGAATGAAATATCGCCTCAAGAAATGTTTTCTCTAGATTCTTCCTTTCAAAATAACTTGTGCTCCAAACAAACAAAAGGTCTCTGACGCTTGTTCGTCAACAGGTTTATTTTTTCAGAGCATCGTTCACAATTTTAGCGATGCATCGTCTCTAATGCTACCCATTCTACAACCAATCATAAATATGCCGTATTTGACTCGGCGATAACCCCGCGAGTTATATGCGTTGAATCTGAGTCAATTTTTCAATATTTAACAAAACTTAACAGTTACAAATTCACTCATATTCGTATTTGTAAAAGCAACGGGACGTCATTTCCGTTAATTTCCGATATGGACACTTTCACACACGAGTACACTCGTATAGGCGTGCGTAGCCAGAGGTTTGTTCAAGAACACCGCAGCTTATTGTCAAATGTGTTTGACAATGTGTTTGCCCTGCGGAGTTTTCAACACTCCACAACAACAATGACTTGACAACTTGCGCAAAACATTTACTCAAAAAGCTGGTGTTTTTCTGAGTACAATACGAAGCGAGCGCATTTACAAGGTTTTACACAAATTATAAAAAAAATTATTTGTGACAAAAACGGAAGTGTTTTTTTGTGAGAAAAAGAAAGTACTGAAACAAAAAGTAATATCGTTAAAAAGTACCAAAAAAAGCCTCTCTGGAAAATACAAAGTTATTCAAAAGTGAAAGTAACGTTCCGTTTTCGGACGTCACTCCCCAACACTGTATTTTGCGTTGAAAAATGTTCCCGGCGATGTATGCACGATTGATCCTTGAAAAGCGTCATCGTCTAAAAAACGTCAAGTAAGCGTTGTTATCCGTCACTTCCAAGTCGCTCACACTCAAAATTGCCTGACAGGTCGTTAATTGGCTGAAAGCCCAATGGCGGCGGCCACGGTTTAATCAACTGGACTGGAGATCGACCATCTAAATAACGATCCCCGAAAATCCAGTGCGCTGAAACATAGACAGCGACACAAAACTGGCACGGTGACTTAACAACGCTGACTTGACTCTAATGTGGATTTACGGTATCAATTACCGTATCGTCTAAACGTCTGTACAGGCGAGATACGGGGGAAGCACATTTCGCTCGATTTATTTGCGAGTCCTGTCGGTGGCCATGCTGTTAAATGTAAACAATTTAATTTCCATTCTGTCAGCTAGCCATAGCGCGCGAGCGTTGCCTTGAGTCCTGCTGTCCTCTTAATACCCGTTTATATTGCGTTTCAATCTTGCTTTTTTTGTTCCTGAACAAGCATTGATTGGCCAATACCGGTTATGTTTCTGGTTTTAGTTTTTTTTTTCCCCCAAAATCTGCATCGAAATCATTTTTTATCGCCTAAGCTGAATTTACAGTGTGTTTTAACCTTACTTTTGTTACTAAAAAAATGTTGGTCAAAACCAGTTATGTTTCTGGTTTTAGTCTCTCTTCTCCCAAATTCTACAGTTTAAATCCCCCTTTACAAATCACATGCATCTGACAGTTTCCTTTTCTCCACTAAACTCAGGTACAGCTGTGTCATCTTTAATCATGTGCATATCATTTTCCAAGACTTGATGAGGAAATTGCAAAACCAAATTTCCAGGAAAAATCAATTTCTTTAAATATTCTTTACAATTCGTTTGCTCGCTTGCTCTTTATTCAACTGCCCCGCATATTTGCCTGTGATCCACATGAAGATTACTCGAAGACAGTAAGCTTCAGTACGTTCTTAGAACCTGTAACGTCTCAATAACGAATAAACTTCCCTGTATTTTAAATGCCGGATAGAAAGACAATTATATTCATCTGTTACAGTTATAAACACTTTTGATCAAAATACCACTAATTTTTTTGACGAGTCCGAGCCTTCGAAAGTTATCTTATAATCATAGCAATAGAAATGGCAAATTTTTCGGCGCAGCGAGAGGTGTTCAAAATAGTACATCCTTTTATTTCAACATCCCTTGGACGAGTGGTTTAAATAAACATGTAAATTTTCAATTTCAGATATCAGATATCGCCTTTAAAGTCAATTATAACGCTTATTTCGAAGTTTTCATGAGAATCGCGGAATTTATTATTTTAATAGAGTGACGTCATTGACTGGTGCGTTTTTATTACAACCGTTTATTTAACCTGGCGGAAATCTATATTGTCTATTTCACCCGTTCTAGAGCGCTGAAATTTTTGGCGCAGCTCAGTCTCATGAAACATTTTATTAATCTATCAAATTTTGATAAGAATCTGTCAACAATTCAAAATTCGTCAAAAAAATCGTTAAAGTGAGAGTATTTTATTTGAAACAATAGTTATACATCTAAAATTTGAAGTGGTGAAATTGTTATGGTATCGGTTGTTGGATTCTGATGTCCTAGGATCGAATCTACAGTGAAGTATGTGTTAATTCTTTTGTCAGCTTTTGCGTCAGCATCTCAAAAAGAAAAGTTATACTAATGCCGATGTACAGTATACATAAAATATTGTATCCAAAAAAACGAAGTAATTTTTACATTCTCTTGATTTTAGTCTTTAATAACACCACAATCAATTTTAATTAAAACATTGCTTTATACAGTAGGTCAGCCAATTATTCAATATTCGAGCAAAAGAGTGAGAGGAAAATAGGGGGGGGGGGTCTCACAAGATTATTGGGGGTCCAACCAAGTGACCGATGTTGCACTGCATATATGGAAGCGCAAGGCCATGTGATTTGTTAGTGGAGGATGGGCAGCTTAATTTGGAACTAGATAGTAATCTTTATTATATGTCTCGCAGGACACCATTAAGTAAGTTAACGGTCTTATGCGCTTAATTTGTAGACAGTGGGGGCCCGGGCGTCTCCCTCGCCATCGGTCACGTGGCCTGGGTCAATATTTGGATGCGAGAGAGATAAGCAACCCCGACCGTTGGCGCCACCATTTTTACCCACGAGTTTCCTGCGCCGCGTATGAAATATTACCGTGAAGGGACGATCCGCCTTTTTGATGCTGCCGGCCTTTTGCCGACGGAGAAAATTAATTCTCATTGTGTGCGAGTCGCTTTTCCGCATCCCCCCATAATTATAAATCTGTTTTCGAATATTATTTTTCCGCTTATCACGTACGAACTTATCGTGGCTTAAGCTTTGGTGAGACTTCATCTGATATACTAAAAATTTTCCTAAGTACGCACAAATATTATATTCACAAATAGTAGGAATTAGGGTTATGATGATCTCCAGTAAAATCCAGTGTGAGAAAATCCAGTCACGTAATTTTATTTGAACTGTTGTGAACCTACCACAGGTTGATACAAGTTCCTATACATTGTATACGAGAAATACGACGTCTAGGAAGTCTGCAAAATAGGACGTTGTTTAGTTGAATTGAACGAATAAAGAACATGTTCCGGAACAGCACCGAATGTAATACAATTCACGAATATATTATATGTGGAACCTGAACATTTTTCACCATCACCCAGAAATCGAATAAAAATAGCCGGTACCTGGAATCGAACCCGAAACTGCCACGCCACAAGTCCTCAATTTTTTTAACAACGACGGACCGTACACAAGATTGAGATACATGTAGATTGCAATCGTGAGCTTGTAAATTGGTCACATATCGCCATAGCGACACGAAGGGTACAGAAACTCCTGTAACTGATACAGAATTTTCTATCACTTCAGTGATCAGTAAACAAAAATAAATCTGCAATCGAAACCGCGGAGTTTTCGATAACAAATATCGCCTTTCGGTTCCAAAAATAGGCATCTCGCCATCTTTCCCTTAAAACACGCAGCCCCACAGGTAAAACTAGGTGATCGCTGTCTTTAGCAGAAACGTAATCTTCGTCAAACCCGACTGCTGCTGCTGTTGCTGCCTACAGCCGCCGGCATGATGGGAATCCTTTGTTATTAATCCAACACCGTACAGAAAGGATACCCAGCGTTGAGGCAATAAATGAAACCCTCAGGCACATCGTTCCAGATTAATTCCGTGCGACTTAGATATAGAATCCATTAGGCAAATTAATTAAATTACATCCAGGGAACTATCAAGACTCACGTAGGTAGAGAGAACCACCGCCGCACACCTGCAGCGAATCAAAATCATATGTACCGTAATTCATCATTTTACGAACCCCGCTGTAGCTCCATAAGTCAGTTAAAATGACCGACTTGCTATAAAATTTGGTACAAATATATTACAATATGAATGACTTTTTGAATTTTATTTTTGAATTAAAATTTTCCACTACGAATTTTGCATTTTTAGAAAGTAGAAAGAGTGACGCTGCATTAGAGCAACTGGCGCGCACTGCAGTTATCTGCTCTCTGCGATAAACAATAGCAAGACAAAATTACGATCATATTTCTTCAACAAAATAAAAGTTATGTTGCGAAAAGACTGCTCAAAATAACTAAAAGGTTCGCATTGATATACCCCATTTTTGTTCCAAATTTCATACCAATCTGGTCATTTTTAGCTGACTTAAGGAGCTATGGCGGAGAGGGGGGTTCGTAAACTTATGATTCACGGTGTATATCTACGAAGTTGTAGCAGTTTTGTGTTTCGAATGTTTCGAATGCCGACGATGTCTAGTCGTGATTGCGAACGCGGTAGCCAGATTAGATGCGCGCCACTGTGGGCTCGGATTTTATTTTGAAATGACGGCACCCATTCAAAATGAGCGTAGTGATACTTTGAAGGAGATTAAATTTAAATAGTTACTTATTGCTATAGCGTCAGCTGGAAGTTCAATTTCGTTTTCGGCTTTTCATATTGTATCCTACGTGGTCGTTAGACCCTCGTGTCCAAAGGAGTGAAATGTCTAATCTGATCCCGGCAAAGCAACTTTCATCGTTTACAAAAATGCACTATTGATATTGGATATGACAAAATTATCATAAAATATCGTATAGGACCTATACGATATCCTAGGATATCGATAAGATATCGTATAAAAATTTAAAAAGTATACACAACTATTATATGATATCGAGTAGGTCGTATACGATATCCTATAATAGGGGAGAGAGACGTACGGTATGTACCGGTAACACATTATTCAGCCCAATCTCATTTTAAATATCCCCATCATGAACAAACGCATTTGTAAAAATACAATGTATTGTATATACGCAAGCAGCCCCTTTTGGAGGGCCCACGGAAGGGGTCAAAATACCAGTAAAGGCCAATGATGGGATTGTAATAGTTTAAGAGACTGAATTTGAGACTTTGTTAATAAAATTAATATTATTATAACTATTGTTTCGTCTATTTCTATCTGTCTGTGTTTGAGACTACTATGTTAATAAAATTAATATTAATAAG
The DNA here is from genome assembly GCA_033995665.1 of Melogona broelemanni. Lineage (NCBI taxonomy): Eukaryota > Metazoa > Arthropoda > Diplopoda > Chordeumatida > Chordeumatidae > Melogona > Melogona broelemanni. Next base: position 10,500 of record JAUJYS010004969.1, read on the forward strand.
ACTTAAGCTAATAGGAATCAGTAAATAATAGGGGAATAGGAATAGGAAAATAACTTCTTCACAATCATCCTTGAAATACGGTCTCATCTGGGGACGGGTCTCACGAAAGCGCTTTCATCTTAAACCGTCGAGGCAAAATGCTTTCTTAGAAAGTTTGTCCTAACAGACCTAAAGCAAATATCGTCTTGACGGTAAGCCTCCCATCCGAGAGCATTTACAATACATCGTATGTATCCGTACAATTACTATCTAATTTACGTTTTTAGTTAGAACGCGGTATAACTAAGTACACTTCTCCACTATAAATTTATAGCGCTCACGTGGTTCGCGTGCGTGCTAAACAAAGACCTGGGCGTTACGTTAAAACGTAAATACAACAGCAGATAAGAACACATGCGATATTATCCAATATACGAGTAAGCCCCTGAATTAAGAGCCGAGAGTAGAACTGGCTGCCTACCGCTATTTGCTTCAAAACAAATTCCATCCGTTTTCGGTTTCTGTTTGCTCGTTGTCAGCTACTCACTAACTAAATGCATGGAAACTTTTCAGTTTCTAACAGATAATGTAGCACCGAAGAGGATAACACTCATTCCTGTATTCATTGAATGCAGTCAGTTACAAACTATCGCTTTCAACCACTGTTACGTAGTTTCGGCGTCGTCATTACCTTGGAACAAGTCTGCACAATAGAATAGCAAGGCTTAAATCTAAGCCACGATTCAGATACCGTCTGGTCTTCGTAACGCCAATTGGAGGTGTAATATCTAGGAAATTATTTTTAATTATTTCACCGAGCAATATAGTGTCTAATGCGATTTATCTATGAAATCGTATTTCATATAAATAGTTCTACTATTCGTAGATAAAATGAAAATGAAGTGTCCGGTTCAGCGCCGAAATAAAGACGAACAGAGTCTGGCGAACTCTCTTATATAAATAAT
>JAUJYS010004970.1:0-11443 GCA_033995665.1 Melogona broelemanni
GTACTCTTGCTGCAATTTGCGCGCTTCAGCTGCATTCGCCGCGATTATTCGCCTAGTGAAATACCGCCTTTAGTGTAATTTGTTCGCCAAAGCTGCCATTCCTCTTCCCTTCCCTGCCCCTCACATATCACCATAGAGACTCGAGGGTTCAGTATTTGAAGTGATCACAATTTTTTAAAACTCAACATCAATGTAAAGGAACGTGCAGTTACGAATCTGTGACGAACGGACCCAATGTGAAGTAACAGTACTAAAATGAAGTGCAACACAATTCAGAGACGTGGAGAGAAGAAACGTGCTTGCCAATGAAATTAGGCTATATTATGTGCGCAGCTCTAACGGTTTATTCAATCCATTGAGTCGGACGGAAACATTTCAAGGTTAATATTATAGGTGTACGGGGAGCCCAGGAGGGTACACTGTATAGTCGCGCCAAACTATGCTCATAGATATGGAGCCGACGACTATATATATTGAGCTGTATAGCATTACACACATTGATTTGTGTTCCACAATTATTTTCGCTCGTGGTGAACGTGCGCGGCGGTTTTCGTTCGACTGTAACGAACGAAAACTGAGGTTTTCCGACGCCTACGAATCGCATCGTTGATCTTTTACTGGCGACGCTATGATTGGAACATTTTTTTTCCAGCTCCTCATCTCCCCTTCTCCATCGCTATTCCGCTCCACCATCTTTTTTTTTTTCTCTTCTTCTCCCTTTCCCTTATTTACGTGTAATAATGGTGGGCGTCAGCGACTGTGAAATCCCCCGCTAATCCCGCGCAGACGTTGTCCAAACATTTTCCACCCCGCGCCTCCCCGGATGCCTTGATTGCCTCTTAAACTAGACCGAGCACCACCCGCTCTCTCTTTCTCTCCTTCTCTCCTCACCCTCTATGTGGCTGTATGAAGACGCGCGGCCACCCCTTTGAACACAGACATTGGTGAAAACTAGCGAGCGCATTCTAGCGACAGTGTGGCCAATCTCGTGTAGAATTCAAGCTGTCGGCTGAGGCTCGGAAATCGGAGTCTGTGGGAGCAGATTGAGATAACAAAGCTTACCAATTGACTGCCAACTAATGACGTGCGGCAAAGTGAAGCGTTGTGTGAGATGATTCAGTAAATCTAGATTCCTGTCATGTCAAGGTTTTTGTAATGCTACGTAGTGTCCAATTCGTATATGATTAAAAAAAAAAATAAGTATTTTATGTTTTGATTGATCAAGATACATCGTAATGAAGAGAGGCATTTATTTATATTTACGTTATTATTATTATTATTATAATATATGTATATATACGTACGTACCGATGGCTCAGTGGGCATGGCGACAACCTATGAAACCGACGGTCCCGGGTTCGATTCCCGGCGCAGGCTTTCGTTTACCGGTATTCGTTTGCCTGGGGTACTGACGTCACCCCTGAGCTTCCATTAGGGAGTCCAGAGCTTAGGAATGGATCCTGCAGCCTGGGTATTCCAGCTTCCATCCCTCTTCATTTCCCTTCCCTGCCCCTCACACATCTTCACAGAGAGACGAGGGTGCAGTAATCCTGTAGTGTAGGCGCTGCGGTGAACAAAAAAAATAATAACAAATATTTACATGTATTCTAATATCGCTTAGGAAAGGTATTGAAGTGATAGTCGAGCTGTATATGAATAATTTTTCCCTAGTACCCTGAGAGCCCACGCTTGAAACCTTGTACCTAGGATCGTCAAACTGCAGTTCAATTTGTACACTAACCAGGTTACGAATAATGTTATTTGTTAATTATAAATTAAAAAATAATAATTATGTTCTCATTTTAATTTAAGTGAGTGTCACTTGATGGTGTCTATTTTTGTTTCCACGTTTGCTCCCTTTCTGCGCCCGTCTTATAAGCGGAGTCTGTTCCTGTTTTGTCGTCTCCGTAGCATCTCCTCCGCGAATCGATAGCTCACAGCTTTTTCCCGGAGATATTCTCTCGGTTCGCGCCTTCTGTATGATAATGGCATTCGTGCCGGCGCAATTGTGCCACATGTATGATCATTTGCTATACTGTAAATGCTGATATGGGGTATAGAGAGAGGGAATGTGCTCGTTCTTTGGTAGTGGTGGCGCCACGCGACTCTCTTTTTGACATGTTTTTTTTTTTGCTGTTGTTATTAGATAGCGTGCAACGTTAGCCCAGCGAACTGTCACCTTTTGTCGTCATTATTGACGGGTGAATTAATCTTTTCACCAAATTAAATAAACAGTAACGTCAATCGTGCGTTTTAACTTGTAGCGTGTCACTAAATTTTCAACTTGTATACAACATTCTTTTCTAATGAGGACAGAATGTAAATGACCTGGAATGGCGAAAATCGCTTACAGGGGCAATAGTGATTGTAAGCAATCTTATTTTGTTCAAGCTTTGTAGTGCGCTAATGCTGCGTGTAACTACGTGACTACTAAGTTGCTTACTATGTAACTACGTGAATATACGACTATTGCGCCAATCTCTTATGCAACCAGACTAACATATGTTACGCGCTATAAAATGTTAATTTTTCGTAGTTGGCTTTGCAAGTGGTATAGATACAAATTTAAATAAATTATAACGTTGTATGAGCTTCTGTATAGACCCACGTGGAGAATTCTGAAGGGCAGAATTGATAATCTGCGCAACATCCTGTCGGGTCACGGATTATCAATTCTGTTCTTTCGGAATTTTAAACGGTTAAAATTGTAAATGACGAAGTTATCCGGCATGGCATTAATCGAACCCACTGTAACCACATGTAAATAAGAATAGCACTTTTGATATTATTTTTTTTTTTAAATCACCGAAGGGCCTAGTGCACAACAGGATTACTGCACCCTCGTGTCTCTATGGAGATATGTGAGGGGCAGGGAAGGGAAGGGAACAGGGATGGCAGCTGGAATAGCCAGACTGCAGAATCCACCCCTAAGCTCCGGACTCCCTAATGGAAGCTCAGGGGTGACGATAGTACCCCAGGCTTTCGAATAAACGAAAGCATGCGCCGGGAATCGAACCCGGGACCGTCGGCTTCGTAGGCTGTGGCCATACCCACTGAGCCATCGGTACGTACTAATACCGTTCGTTAATATCGTTCTATAATATCCTTCGATTTGGTGTTTAAATATTGCTGTAAAACGAATAACGCTCTGATACAGCTAGTAGACACGAGCCAAATGATAGTCATCCTTAAACTATCGTATTTATCCAACATAGCATCGTTAGACGCTTGCTGCAGTTTCGACTCGCCAATTGATTTTCGGAATTTCGAGCTAGTAATCGTTAGACTCGTATTTTTGAAAAAAAAAAAATGTTGGTAGCACCATCCTATGCAATCATTTTTATCACAATCGCCCATTTGTGGTGGTGAGTCCGGGTTAAGGAGAGATTGTTGGTAATGCCTCTATTAATTTTGTATGGAATATAATTATTTCTGTTTATTGGACGAGCGCGTTATTCACGAGGCAAATTTCGTGAACATTAATTTCCTTTCGGTGTCCGGAAGCCGCTAGTATAAACTCGAAATATATGTAAATTGGCTAAAGTAATTAGTCGCAGAACGCATTGTCGTTGCCATACCCCTTTCGCCAGACTACCGCCATCCTCCCACTACCACCACCCAATATACTCCCTAATATCAGTTTATGTTCGGCTCTTCCGGCTGCGCGTTGAAGCACAGCGTCTGCTAACCGACCAATTCATTTCTTTTCGAGCCGTCTATTGCCTCATGAGACTACCTACACCGACTCTACGAACGTATCGTAGCTAAACTAAGAGCAAGACTAAGATAAACTGATTTTTTGCTTTTACAAAACAGAGGACCGCTAGTTCGAATCTCTTCCTAATCCTTCTTTGAGGCAATATCGATAAAACATATTTGATAAAAAATCTTGATTTTCTGTACGCAGCTGTCATTTACATGTCATGTTCACGTCGCATGGCGCATGAATTTAATATCTTAATTACAGTGAAGCATGAACACCAAGAACTGATTAGAGTCTCCCAGAACTCCATAAAAATTGTTGAATTTAAAGATGTCTTTCACGAATCACATGTTGTATTATTTCTATCCACTGAAAGCAAAAGAATTCTATCATGTAGTAAAAATACAAAATAAGTTAGATTACAGTATGTCTGAAATATATTAAAATAGCCGACAAAACGAAATGATGTTGTCTTACTTTATTCGCGTAATCCACCATAAGGTAACCGAATTTGAAACTGTCTTTTCTGATTTTTTAAGTTATTTTATAATATTTTGTCGAGCCAGATTTCTTTCGGGGAAAAATTAGAGAGCGACAGTCCAACATAATCAAGCCAAATCCTTTGCAGCGTAAATCTTAAGTAAGTGGTCAATTTCTGTAAAAGCCCTCATGAGTGGTTCGTGGAGACTAAACGGTCTCAAGAGGACGCACTCGCTCTAGCTTTTAATTAGCCGACATTTGGATGCCAACCATTGGCAGTGATAACTCCGGCCAAAGAGATAGCGGACACATCCTCAGGGTTTACAGTTTCGCATAAGTCAACCGTGGCGCGGAAATGAATTCTTCCGCACGTCGGGGGAGCCGCAGCGTCCCAATCACCCACCAACCACCCCCACACTCACACACACATACGCTCTCACTCGCTCACTGTACGGACACACAGTGTCGACAGTCTCCTATCGCTTCTCCTTAATTAATCTCCAGCGAGTTTCGGCTGCGCATTTTTATTATGGCTTCAATGAATTTGCAAACGCTCCGCTCATTAATTAGTCCAATCCGAATCTAAGGTCACCATGCGTTTTCCAAGCGCTCACTTGCGATTTCCACCTACACGTACACGTATATCTACCGAACCGTGATTTTCTAAGCTTCGCTGTATGACCTGGTTGCGAACTGGTTCGTGGGCTCGCCAGTCAGCCACTGCGGCATAAAATTGAGCGGATCAGACGGTCTCTCCCGATCACGGCGTGCTCTCTCTCTCTCTCTCTCTCTCTCTCTCTCTCTCTCTCTCTCTCTCTCTCTCTCTCTCTCTCTCTCTCTCCATCGTCGAAAAGACCTTTTTAACAGATTTGCCATTATGCAAATGGACGATCGGTTTCTGCTCCGCCGCCATTCAACATATCGCACCTTATCGAACGTCGTTCTTTTTTTCTTCTTGGGCGCTCTCTCTCTCTCTCTTTCTCTCTCGTCTATCCATTATTTTACGGAAGCGAGATTCTCGGTTGAGGGCAGAACAGTGCTGTCACTCAGCGATTCCACCCCAAAAATAAAGGGAAGGATATATCTATTTTTTTAAAATACGACCGCATCAATTTACATACCCCAAGCTGTCCCTTTATTTTCTTTTAGAATCGGTTGAAGCCATTGTTATATTTCACGTGAGCTGATGCGGTGCAGCCACCATCAATTCACAAACGTATCTCTTGTTTATTCAGGATATCCTCCTGAGATCCTTTAAGTCGAGTTAGGGAGTTTAGAGCTTAGGGGTGAATCCTGCATCCTGGGTATTCCAGCTGCCATTCCCCATCCCTTCCCTTCCCTGCCCCTCGCATATCTCCATTGAGACATGAGGGTGCAGTAATTCTGTAGTGCACTAGGCACTACGGTGATTAAAAAAAAAGTCTTAACGGGTAAAAATATTTGCTTTTACTTTAAGTAAATATAATCCTGTACCCAAAACGAAAGTTTCAAAAAAAAAAAAAATTTCCCGCGTCTGCGAGAATTGTCAGACACATAACCAAGACTCTTACTCCTTAAAACGATAAGTGATTCGTTTATGATGAAAAACTATGATGTCGCTTGCATTATCTCTAAATAACTTGCATCGCCTTCTATGCATCACAATTAGTATTAAAAAGTTAGACATTTCTTTCTTTTATTTGTCAAGAAATGCCATGATCTTTGTATTTTCATTAGGTACGGGCAGACTAGACCAAACCTCTTTTGGAGTAATTGTCCAAATAAACTTTGAGCACAAGTCCGATAGTAACAATCTGATGACCGCAAAATTATACTAGTCTGAACCTGTAGTGTACCGTTTCGCGAAGAGATTTAGCATACGCAGATAGATACAAATGCATATACTAAACGTTTACATTGGATTATCGAAACCACCGGTCATAGGCGGATATGTAAAGCCAAAGTTTCAAACAACGATCGGTGACGTCGAACAAGTGATTCTGAGTGGTTTGCGATTTAGCAACGACGCCAACTACAGTAATTTTTGATGGTAAAAATGTATATCGCCGTGGTGAGAGGCAATCTTCTTTTTCTAAATCTTTTGCTAAGTATAGACACAATTGAAGATAACGAGAAAACGATTGCCATTGAAAATGAATTACTGTGTGTGTGGGTGGGGGGGGGCTTGGCGAACAGCACGAGAGAGAAAGGGAGTGAGAGAGAGAGAGAAAGGGAGTGAGAGAGCGAGAAAAAAATAGGCCCACTCCTCTCCTTCCCGATCGACAGAGATTAGAGAATAATGAACATACAAATGCAAATTGTCCTAATCAACTATCGCGGTAATGACATATGTTGCCGTATCCTCTCTCTCTCTCTCCTTGTGGAGGCTCCCTATACCATTCGACCTAGACTCGGTCTAGTCGAATGACACGCGACGTAAAAATCCCCACAGCCGCTCCCAGTTTTCCCACAAAGCTCAACAGTTACAAATGCGTTGATTACGATAGACCCATTTCCTATATACACCCGAGACCTACCGCAAAACGGTTCACTTTCCATTGATTTTGATGACTGATATCACGTAACCGTGTAATCAAAATGGACGATTCGAACGCAAGGCGAATTTTTGCAAGGCTCATTTCCTTTTCACGATGTGAACTGAATCTGATCCAGTCTTTTTTCATTTTAGTTTTTTGTTGCAGTAAGGTAACACGGTCAAGCCAAGTGTACGTACCAAGGTACGTTCGGAGAACTATTGGAATTAATTTTTCGATTGTTATTTGGGCTGTCGCACATTTACAGATCTCAGCGTTCTATCAGCAAACTATCGAAATCAAAAGTCATCTGACAAATGACGAAATACACTCCACCTGGAGAAAAATCGCAGAGACCAAACATGCCACCTCCCTAGACCTGAATAAGTTGCAAATAGGACGCTGGTCTCAGGAGTTTTTATCGCCGCGTCAGATATCAAACGTTGCGAAGCTACAAATTGTCGTCGTTCGGTCATCTCCCATACGCCGTGTTGTCCTGTCAATTCTAATTTTGCGAACTCGCGTTAGCTCGCGGCAAATATTGTAATCATCGGCATTCAATTGGAATTATAACATGGGCCCGATATACGGTGGACGGTCGACCGAACCTTTAGCATCGGCGCGACATTCACCAAATGGGGAAAACAAATGACATTTGTTTTAATTTCGATTGACAACGTTTAGTAACTGTTGCTCAGGGATTTACGAAATTAATCACGGATTTGAATGCATTCTATTCGATGGCGGTGGCGAATGAATCGGGATTTTGTGGAGTTCGAAAACCACATTATGGCGCCTCTTTTATTTATTTGTTGGATCCGTCCTGACACTATTATACTGTCGCTTGAGCTGTGTTGCTAATGGCCAATTGCTCACTGTTTTAGTTTTAATATGGTTTTTTTTATGTATTTGTGTTTGCTTATTTTAATTATTATGTGTTCACCAGCTGGCATTCCCCTTCCCATCCTTGCCCCTCACATAACGCCATAGCGACACGAGGGGTAGTAATCCTGTAGTGATTAGCACAACGGTGATTTAAAAAAAAAACATTTTCCCTTGATACTAAATAATTAAACATAAATTTAAGGTTATATTGTAACATTTGTTTTTAAATATTAGTTTAAAAAATATAATTAGAACTAATTTTTTTTTTTTCATGAACTAAATTTCAGTTTTTCACATTTTAAACTTTTAAAATTAATTAACATTCATATAAAATTAATAAACTAATTTAATTGCACCCCGCATATCCAACCAATTTTGTGGGTAAACTTTGTAGCTATTACGTCGATCTTCCGTCGTTCAAGTCGATAATGCAGATAACGGGAAAGTGGTATTTTGCAGGGCCACTTTTCTCGCTATCACTAACCAGACAAACAACACATCCCACGCCGTAGAACTTGTGGTGGTCGCCAACTTACGTCACGCTCGCCCGCTTCCGTTGAATATTGATGACCGAACAATTATAGCCCGTGTCGCTTTCAGGGAATTCGTAACCAAATGCTATACTGAACTCCCTACAGATCGGCCGACCGTCGGGCATCAAAAATGGGGGATGGCCAATTCGGTTTAGTCAAGTGTTGAAAATTAAGGCGCTAATCAAGCCCTCTTTTATTCTTCGATTTTATTGACCGGTATTGGACCGGTCAGCCACACCAGTGCCTGGGTCCGCTTGCGTAGATCATTGGGGTCAATTATTGTCCATGGAGTTCGCCGGTGGTTGATGCAAGCAAGCATAGTGATAAAAATTAAGATTAATTTGAACCCTTATAAAATGCGCGAAATTCGTACCGATGAATGAACCCTCATAGCTGCTGTTTTGACAGCTGCTAAGGGTTGGTTAATTCATTCTTGCCTTTCTCAAGTTCTGGAGTGATGGAATAGGGCGGATACCCCTGTCAATTCCAATCCCAATTCCAATCCAATGACCTGCTAAAAAGCTGAATGTTACGAAGGCTATGCAATTTGACAAAATATCTCTAAAATTTGATGACGTTTGAAAAAGGGTTTCAAAACGACAAGTGCTACTTAATAAAAAACAAGACGGCGAACTCTAAATAATAATTAAAAAATTGTCTCGACGGAATTTCGAGTTTCGAACTAATGATCAAATACCTGTATTTTTTCTCTGTAATTTTCTCAATTCGCATCTTCGGTTTTTGATTTATTAACAGTATTTGTTTTTCTTTCCTATATGTATTAAACCGACTTTTCCATCAATTGAAAGACTAGCCGACTAGTTAAGTTGGTATTGCAACAGACTTTGGTGCGGGCGGTCCAGGGTTCGATTCTCAGCGCAGGCTCTCATTTATTCAATCCTGGGGTAATGGTGAAAATGTGCGCCTCGGTAACACGAAGTGTACATGATCTCCCGTATTTATATTCACTTCAGTGATCAGTGACGAAGAAATATATACATTATATTCACATGCCATTGCCTAAATCTATTTTCTATGGCCAATGGTTGATTTTGCCTGGAATTCCTCGGCCGTACGACGGCGCCACGTGTCATGACGCGATAAGCCTCTAGGTAGTCATTTGGAACTGGGCATCTCCTTGCACGCTCCACCGAGCTTGACCGAAAACCGCCCGTGTTGGGTCCGAATGGGTTTCCTATTATCGGCCGGGCATCGTCGTTGCCGGTGACCGGCCATGCAAAAGAATCGCGCCCCAACTCCTGGTTGCCAGTGTTTGTCGCCTATTGATTTTAGCTGGCTTACTTGATAGTGTGTTAATTTTATTCCTGGATAATGAGTGTGCGCTGTGAGACGCCCGTGTGCACACACACACACACATACACACACACGGCCGTTAAGTCTTACCGCCAGTAATCGGAATCTGAGAAGAAAGCGCTTCTGCGCATTGTTTCGGAGGAATCGAATAGTCAGAACAAAAGAAATTCTTGTGGTGTCCACATTTTATGAACTATTTAGTCTCTCTCTATACGCGCATTGTTGACTCCTAGTCATTGATTACGTCCAATTAGGTTTTCTGAAAATTGGAAGACGCCAAATTTCGGGTATCATCATTTTTTAAATCAAACTATTTCGGTAGAATCAAATAGTCGGAACAAAAGAGATTCTCGTGGTGTCCTCAATTTCTGAACTCATCAGTGTCTCTAACAGTGTCTCTAGTACATTGTAAACTCTTAGTCGTTGATAATGTCTAATTAAGTTTTCTGAAAATCGGAAGAGACCAAATTTAGCGCTTACACTTTTTTTAAACTCAAACTGGGCTTGTTCAATTCGGTGACTCTGAATACTTTATAAAGTAATTTGTTTCTTACGTATTGTGACGTTCCTCTCATAGCAACTGAACATGAATAACAATAATTGTACGCCTATGCTAGGATGCATAGGTTGTTGTAAGACAAAATCTGGTAGCAAGTGTAGTTCACATACTCTCCACAGTGACAGTTTCGCTGCGATTCGTAATACAAATTAAATGCGAATCGCGGAGCCACTGACCCTGTGGGGAAATATGTGAACTACACTTACTACCATATTTTCTCTTACAACAACCTGTGAATCCCAGCTGAGTATATTAAATACGGAGAGATCCGAGAGACACATAAACGAGAACGAGAAACATAGTCGGTCGCAATACCGACTAGGCTATGAGTCGAGCAGCTATTTGAAATCTTAATTGGAACTAATTACGGTCAAAAGGAAATCTCGAAAAAGATTATTTCCTTTAGCATAAACAATCTTAATCTATGAGCTTACATTAAGAAAAAAAATTAGCGGTAATTTGTTTTTCAAATGTATCAAAGATTTAAATGCAAAGCTACATTTAATATTCATCTAGCATGTCTCGACATGAATATTTTAAAAAATGTGAACTGCTCATTCTGCTATACAAACTAAAATTCTAACAAAGCGTGCCTGTTTTTTTATGAAGAAAAAAAACCCGTTTAAAATAGGTCCTTTGTGTCCTATAAAACTGAATTGTTCATTTTTCCAGCTTTCGGTTTGGCGGCCATGGTTTACTGCGGCCTGGAGTTCGGCTCGTTTTTCGAGATCCCGCCCCACTCGCCGTGCTACCGCATCCTGCGCGGCATCAATCCCATCCTCAGGATGACTTTCACCTTCGCGCAAATGTACTTCATCTTCATGGCTTCACGGGTATGGTTTAAAATTGAACAAAAAAACACAACACATTCACATTCATGTCTCGATGAGGCGAGGCACGCAGCGTTTGGTCAGAAAGCGAAACACTTAATGGCTGACAATATATCCATATTACGCGCAGGAAGTGGTTTTTCCACTCGTATAAATAAATCTTGGAACGGCGCCATTTTTTTTGTCCCTGACGCGAAGAAAGCAGCATCGCGAAACTGCAACAGGAAACGGCTAATTGGCACATCATTCAAATTCGCATGCTGAATGCCAAAATAAAAGCCTTCAAAACAGTCTCCTGATATTATTTTTTTTTAACTTATTTTTTACCTTTTCGAGCAAAAAAAATAGTCACGCTCTTCACTGTCATTATTGAACACTGTCATTATTTGAAGTTTAAAAAAACCGCTTAGACCAAAAAGCAATTTTTTATATCGCTTATACGAAATAATTATAAAAAAAAAATCCAATTAAAATGTCTGAAAATACGCAAAGCGATGTCGGCCAGCACAGTTAATTTTTATTCGTTTAATTTATTATTTAATAATTAAACCCTGCCCCTCACATATCTCCAAAGAGACACGAGGGTGCAGTATTCCTGTAGTGCACTAGGCGAAACGGTGAATTAA
>JAUJYS010004971.1:0-11443 GCA_033995665.1 Melogona broelemanni
ATACGGAGACCTAATTTTATGGGGCAAATAACGGGTGACTGCCCAGATTCTTAAATCGCAAGTAACTTAATTAAAACATTTAAAATGATATTTGTTCTCACTGATCGCGCTACGATTAAATGGCTTTCACCTATAGGCTAGCAATACAAGCCAAGTTTATATTGCAACCGGCTGCGATACAGCGTTTTATTATTATTCGATCCCAGGGTACGAGTGGAATGTGAACCTCGTATATTTACAAATCAACGAAATTAAGTTTCTCCGCTATCTGAAATATCCGATTCAATAGTCAAATAACTAATATATTGAGCAGTTATTTTTACAATAGTGAATGCTTACACATTTTCTACTTCAAAACGGCATTCTCTGCTTTAAAAGGTTAAAGTTGCAGGAAATAACACAACCTTAGCTATAACATGTAATTAATAGTTTTTAACTAACTGCAGGCGATCGCAAGCATTGTTCCACCTGGGTGACCCACGGCAAGGTTTTCAGCAATATCAGTTAAGAGCTTGCATCCTCGTCTCATAAATTATAAAGAATTGTGTAATTGCAAAGCTGAAGGCAAAACTGTTGATATGGATTACATAACCGAGAGATGGGGGATAGAGGGGCGGATACTCGATATCTTGCCCACGGCACATTTATTTCTAAAGGAAGCCCGTGTGGAACAATATGGCGTGCTCTCAGAGAGTGCCACACGCGAGAGACGGACGATCGACGAGCGACGACGCAAATGGAAAATTAGAAAGGCCGCGAACATTAGACGCCCTTATCGGCCATCTTTACGACGTACGGGCACTAACGATTCCGTCGTCCTAGCACTGATCTACCGCCGCACACATTGACAACCGAGTCTCGGCCTACCAGCGAACACGGTTCGATATCGTCGACTCATAACCAAAGAGGGGTTTTTTAACCGTGGCCATTATTTTAATAGCAGCGAGACCAACCTTCGTTTCAAATCACGTTTCAAAATAAGACATTTACGGCCAGTTTCTCTTTGTTTATTTCATTTCACATTTTTGGGTTTCACATTTTCATATTTTTGGGTTTCACATTTCACGTTTTTGTGTTTCACATTTTCACACATTGTCACCACAACACAAGGGTAAAAAATCTCCTGTAGTGCTATTCACTACAGTGATCAGGAGAAGAGAAAAAACATTTCATTTTTGATTTAGATGAAATTAAAAATTTATGCATTTTACAAATTATTTTTAAATTACGGAATGAATTTGATAGATTGTACCTATTGTATGTAGCAAATACATTTGTTATTTAAATTGTCACTGAAAATATTGACCTGGTTTCGAACTTCTTCTTTTTAAAGTGAGACAGAATCAATGACCCGGCATCCCTTTCCGTTTACCATTTCTGGTCGTCAGTGGAAGGAACACGTCACAAATGGCATCGCGCGTTACCAGGTCTTTACCCCTGCACGCAATTCCGGCAAGAGTCCTCGTCAAGTTCTTTCGTTTAACCATTAACCTTTTAATTAGCATCTTAGAAAAGCGATTAGTGAGATTCGACATAAAGATTCTTCTATTTGCGTCACCCGAACCAAAAGATCTGGAAGGTGAAGCGCCGATCACATGAGTGGTGGCCAATATTGGAATTGTCAAGACAGACGCATTTGAGCGTAAGTGAATATTTTTCATGAATCGTTAAAATTAAAAAAAATACTTCCTTCAATGAAATTGTAATTGAAAATATTTAACGTTGCAATAATTTCCAAAGGTTATTGAACGGCATTCAATATCAATTTAAATTGCTATAAATATAAAAATGATAAATGCTGCTGACAAACCTCTAACAAAGTTTCTCAACAGTTCAACGCGTCTATTAAATTAAAATGTCAAAAATATTAAGAAACATGCGGATGCTTAAGGAGGCTGCACATTCGTCGCTGTTCAAAGCGTATAAAAGGCATTAATTTTACAATTTCCCCCGTCAGTCCACAATTTTCATTGTAGTCATCCTCGCTTTTTCGGTGGATAGCTTACAAAAATTCAATCCTGTCTCATTTGTTGTCGCTCTATACACGGCCGAGCATGTGACGCGCATAGTCGTGTCACCTCGCGCGTAATGAATGGGTCACGTGACCAATCTGACCAAACGACACTCTGCATAATGCAATACGACCAGCCACGATTGAGACACACCGAAATTCGACAACAATTCATCAGGCCTCGTTCCACGTAATTACATAGAAGAACAATGGGGGCTAAAACGGTGCGCTAATTGTCATCGTTTCAAATAATTACAATTCCAAGTTTCGCAGCCGGAGCGCATGGTGGTGCGCGCTCGCACGTCTGCGTAGAGCACTAGAGCAGAGAGGAGCGAACCTAGCGGCGCGAAACCAAATTTTTCTCGCGCCCGTGAGGCCCAGCAATGGCGACGGCGGCGGCGGCTACCAACAATTAGTTTATCGCATAATGGCAGCTAATTAGGCCCCCGGTGGCATGTCGCAGCCAGTCTGGTTTAACGTATACCATAGGGGGCGCTACGTGTTTCCCCCTTTTCACGATCGATTCTTGCCACGCCCGAGAGGGCGATACTTAAAGTAGGAAGGATGCGAGGTGATTTTGGGGTTCCCGGCAATATCGGACCACCGCGTCGGCGGAGTAGGGGGCAAAGGATGGAGAGGGCAAAAGGTGATCGACTTGGCAATTACATTTAGGAATAAGAAATGTGGCGTTATATTCGAATCGCCTCGTTACAATTACGATTCGGTGCGAATTATCATTCCCAGCGACGCCATCTCCGTAATGTAGACTACGTCGCTACTAATTTTAGGATGTTCCATAAGTTCGTGAACATCAGAGGAAACGATTTTTGCTCGATACCTTACGAAATAACGTGTGCGAGTATCCATAACCTGATAAGTGAGTGATCGAAGTATTTTATAACTAAATTAATTTGAGTATATGCTATAAAATTTATTTCCTGTAGCATTTTAATTTTTAAAGTAATTAAAAATTCAATATTTAAAAATTTATGACATTTTTTAATTAATGTACAATTCCGCTTTTACACAGTTTCGTGCAGTCAACCAAACAATACACCAACCTCTTCTTGACATCGAACGCGACACCGCATAAGATGTGCATTGCGGTGCAGCATCAGGGGGAGCTTTTAAAAGTGCAGCCGATTCTCGCATTCACGCAGTATCTCGCAGTATTCACAACAGGCGACTCCGCAACGTGCATTGCGGTACAGAATCAGCGGGAGCTTTTAAGTTGTCGTTCGTTACTATTGCTGCAAAAAGTGTTGTTATTCAAGACACGTATAATGAACGCAAAGCTTAAGATGTGGTTACATAGCTCCATCACTCTGGCGCTTACACGAAAAGTTAGTGTCAACTAACAATTTTAGCTTAAATCAATTATTTTTTGAGTGCAGTAGTAATATTAATTTTACTATGGGCAGAATAAAATTAACGGGTTTATCCAATCCAATATGTTTCAAACATTTATATTATTTTACAATTACCATTTCCTTTCGCTGCAATTATAAATGACTGATTTGAGTGAAATCTCCAACAGGAATGACATTTCAAATTGGCAGTTTCTGTAACGCTTTATTTGCACGCTAGAGTCATGGTGAACGGGCCTTGCCGGATTCCGTAATCGTTGGTTGCCGGTCGTCGTTCATTCAACCTCGCCAGTCAGAGATACCAAATGTACGACGAAACGTCGGCAGGTTCGCTCTTGTATGAAATGAGCTTTCCGAGAAAATTGCGTGTTTTGTCCGGCTTTTTTGTCGGCGCAGAGGACGATTTAACGACTGATTAAGCACCATCTGGATGCAGGGGAGAGGGGAAGGTAAGGGAAACTCGGAGGATCCGGTGGGGTTATGGCTAGGGTTGGGAAGGGGAGGAATGGTCTAAGGGATGATGATGCTCTGATGGCACCCACTGGCAGCCAATCGAACGCCACCGTCACGACCAACCAACCGGACCCCCACCTCAGAAACGGAAATGTAATTTGGAGTCATTCTTTCGTGGATGAGCATTACTGGCTGTACACGGTGCCTATCTCATTCCTTTTCAGATTCCTATAGAATGTGTGTATAGAAAACGATTACTTATATTTGATATGTGGAACGCAGTAATGCGTAAACTATGTAGTGCAAATCGCTGTTGACTGCCTGTCAAGTTATCGACTCTCGAGTGTCACTTCATATTTGTGACGGTAAGTGGACCGCCACACACACAAAAAAGACTAGGTCTACTAGACCAACTTTAAATTTACGCCTGTCAAGTAAGTACAAGGAGCAAATTCTAAGCGAAGCAGTTTAATATTTGGAAATATCAAACTGTACTTTATAACAGTTTTGCCATTGTGAAACGGATAATATTATTTACTCTTGTTCAAATGTTGCAGTTTTTAAGCTTTTGTGTCATTGACAAAATTTGATATAATGATATACTCGCACATTGATAAATTGTAATCGGTTATTTGTATTTCGCGTTGGTAATCTGGCGTGATGCATAATAAAATAAAATAATAATCTTTCTAAATTCATACTTCATTTTTCAAGTCTTAATAGGCGATATGAACAGAAGAACGATTGAACAGCACAGCATAGACCAGACCGCAATATCAGATATTCTGTTGGCATTTCCTCCTGTAATCCGGCAGGTGTCGCCCCTGAGGGACCGGAAGCTCGTTTCATTAGCGTCGGAACCAGAGGTTTCCTTTACACCTTTAGGAATTTCCTAACAAAGGAAGCTGTCGTCATTTCCGGTCGATGGGCAAGCACCACGATTCAAGCGACGCCCCGTGGTGCATTGTCGCGCAGAGATCAACGCGTGCTGCGTTGGAAAAATTACTAAATCGGCTCGGCTTTAGGCGGATCGATAGATCCAGCCCATGGCCATTCAATAGCGATTCGAAGCTATCTGCAACCCTTTCAATGCGTTAACCGCAGTGGTTTGTTTCCACTTGGAAAAAAAAAGTACGTTGGCTTGAGCAATTATTCTAAGGCGGGTTTTACACTTCAGCAAAATATCGGCGAATTTTCACATTTAACGTTATCGCACCTTATGTGCTAATGACACAACGACAAATATGTACAACTAAAGTGCAAGTTACATCAAAACGGTTGCAATATAATTATTTTATTTTTTATTACGACACCTGGTACAAGTACCAGTCGCCGTAATTAAAATCGGAAAACAAAAGATTGTGTTGTCCACATGAACCTTTCGTTGTTATCGGGATGAAATCTTTTGCGCTCGCATATTCTCTGTATTTTCGCCCAACATTTATATATATTTTTTTTCTTGCTGATTACATTATAAACCCTTTTAAATAAAATACTTATTTTTTGCGTTATTTTTATTTTAAAATTAAATCCTCACTATATACGGGGAACATATTTTGAGCCATGAAGAGATTGTATAAATTTCAGTTTAAAAAATCCAATTTCAATTATTTCTTAAGTCTTTTAATGGAAACATCCTTTTATTTAAGAGTTCAGTTACCTCGTTTTTTATTTACTGGAGGTCGAGACAAAAACCTACGTTGAGACTCGCGTGTTCAGGGTGGCGGCCGAGGTTGCGGCGATAAAGACAGCGTGCCGGTGACACATCTCCGATAAAAAGAATCCTTGGGTGTTAACTCAGCATGATGGGGACAGGTGGAGATCTAAATCGAGACTGGAGTGGATTAAGACTCAGCAGGGAAGGGACGCAATGGAAAGAGCAGAGAGGGTAAACTAGAAAGGGGTTGTTAGAAGAAGAAGGAGGAATCCAGAGACAAGTCATTCGGACCGGAACTCTGCACAACACTTTGTCAGCCCCTCCCCACCCTTCCTTCTCTCTCACTTCTCTTATCCAGACGACCAGAGATAAGATTCCCGAAATGGCTTAGCGTTGCTGGACTGTTCGCCCATTTGGAACGAGTTCCAATTATTGTAATTAAATGGCGAAGAGAGAGGCATAAGCGTCGACCAGTCAAAGCCCCCCTTCCTCGAAAAACATACGAGTGTGTATACTCGTACATGACAGAGGTGCCATTCGTAAGGAAACACGGTAAACCTAATTGCAGATGCGACTCGAGCTGGGTAATTTGCGCGTGTATGTTTCCACGCGGTCGGGCATCAGCGGATCAGTATTGTTAGGGAGCTCTGTTATTGTCGGGAGGAAATGTGATGCGGTCGTTTACTTAGTTTCGAGTCATAACAAAAGGAAAAGTGAACAAAAACAAATTTTGCGTCTTCCTTTAGAGGTATTCTTGGTATTGTCATACTATTTTTACATGTGTACTGTATTTCCGGAAAATTCGGCGCAAATATTTTTTTGTTGGTTTTCCTTTCGCGATTTTTGTCGAACAGAACTAATTCGTACAATAGAAACGATGCATTATTACAATTGAAAGTTATCTGCGGAATAGAACATTACCATGCTGGTTCGGTTCTAATTTATCACTTCCGTTTAGGTTAGAAAAATAACATAGTTTTACAATAAATAATCTTAAAGTAATGTTTTTAAAATACTGAATAACATACGAGTTGCAGCTGAACACAAAATGAAATAAAAATGAGCCTCGTCGTCTTGGACGAACCTCCAAAAGTAGATTGTGCGCAAGATACAACTAGGATGTTCTCCAAATCGCTATTAATTTATTTTCGTCTCCATTCATTCGCAGCTCCGCTCGTTGGATAACCTAACCTCGGACATTAGAAGTGGGGCGCCTATGCTGATAGATATATTTGACAGACCATCATGACGCGATAGAGCCGGCATCTGAAACGCGTATGGATGAAGTGAGCCAGTCGAATACCCCTTTTCCATTTCGACATTTCCTTCCGCCAAACGTCAAACTTTCGGGGCCACCATGTCGGTGCTCCAACATCGATTGCCAAATGCCGCCAGTAACGAATCTTCGTTGGACCGCGCCACTTCCAGAGACCAACCTTCCCTCATCGGGTGTTCACTCACGAAACTGAATGTGTAGTCACTTTCCCTCACTAGATAGCGCAACATTTTTAAAGCAAATGGAATTAAACTGCATGTTAATTTCAGGTGCCATCTCTCGGTTATTCGATCTCGAGGTATTAGCCCTTCATATATTCCCATATTAGCACAATGGGTACAGAATCTCCTGTAGTTCTATTCACTACAGAAATAAATATTTTGTTTGTTCGCAAAGATTGCAATCATCACAAATCACCAAATAAAAGCTAAAAATTAAATAAAAGATAACGAATTGCTGGTAATATAAATTATCAATTAAAATAATTATTAGGGAAGTTTACAGTGCAATTTTGTTTTCAACAATTCGATTCGTTAAATGGTTTTAATGGCATGGGGGCGCAGAGCTTTTGCTTTTCCATCGGGATCACAACTCACAAAACGCTGCGTATTCTATCTTGCATATCAAACACAATCTGCCGTCAACGGTTGTACGAAATAACTAAACTATGGTTTGTAGGAGCTCAATATAATGTGTTTGTGGCTTGAGCATGGACATTGGTCAAAGGTCTTCGGAGGCTCGACATACGATGTCCGAAAGATGAAATTCCATCGCGCCCTCGTACATTTCCTGCCACCCATCGCCCAGCGCCACCCGCATCCACTCGTAGCGTCATCAACCGCAAAAGGACGCGGGCAATAATTGTAATAAACAATGTTCCCGGCCGATGCTAATGACCATGTTGCGTACTTACAAGTGCGTCATATATATAGAGTCGACGGAGCCGAGTCTCTGGCAACGGCCACGCGCGATTGGACGCGTCGGGACCGCTTCTCTGGAGCGCTCGGCAAAAATTAGAGACGGGCGAGAGCGCTCTTGAGATAGCCATTCGTCCGATACTATTAGTTCGTACACCGAATGTCATGATAACTAGAACTTCATTTCCCGTACACGCATTCGCGGCTCGATCAAATATCCAGGATTGATTTAAGCGTCACAAGTAGGTTAAAGAATAATTCAATGATGTACTAACCGCGAATTTTTCGCGTGAGTCTCGAATACAGTGTGACCGCAAACGAAACTCAGATTCTAGAAATAATTTTAATATATTTAATAAAAACACTAGTTACTTATCTTTCAAAACCTGTTGTACTTTCGTCGACACTAAATTTTCCAAAATACAGTATACTATCTCACAAACACACATATGTTTTTTATACGGTTTGTTGTTATTTTTAATATGACACAAACATACCGAAATTATAAAATTTAAATTTTCACCGAATGTTCAGATTTTCATTTTTATTAATTTATGAGGCACTTTAAACAAACATATCTCATATTTAGAGGTTTTGCAACAAAGTCTTAGTCCGTACTCAAAGGCAAGACTTACATTGCTATAGTCATGGCTGTAGTATTATTCACTACAGTGATCAGGAATAAAAAAAAATGTAGTAGTTCTCAAGGTCTTAATACGAGAAATTCTTAATTTAAAAGTACGTTTTCTCAAGGTATCCAGATTGACTGTTTTAACCACAGCCAACCAACAAGATGTAGTAAGGCACGCGCTTCATCGAGCTCGGTAACGATTTCGCTAGCACGAAGAGGCCGGACTCCATCAAAAAATTCTGAATAGATATTTCCACTTGAACGGGCGCTTCGAAACGGCGATTGCCTTTTTGAATATGGCAAATAATGCGAAAAATGCGCTTTAATAGAGAGCGCGTGGCATTGGTGGAAAGAGGCTCGCCAGAAAGAGAGAGAGAACGCACGCGGGTAGATAGAGAGACGAAGCGTTTTATGGCGTGTAACAACAAAAAGTAACTCGCCGAGCTGATGCTTGCTATAGCCACTTTCTATGCCAAATGCGCGCACACCGAATGCACCAAAACGGGCATTAGAGATCTATCGCGAAACGCTGAGCCAGTGTGCGTGACACGCGAACTGTTAAACTACTTGAGCGTTCTGGATGATGGGATTCGAAATCTCTCTCTCTCTCTCCTTCCACCCCCGCTTCATCTGTGGAGCACGAGCGCTCTCCGACGTACCGAGATAATTACATGCACGCTTTCATCGCTCGAGAAACATACACCGTATTTCGTCGAAATTGTTTCTTCAAATAAATGGGAATATTTTTCTTGGCGAAATACTATTTTTTAGAAAGTGTTGAACGCGATTAATTATAAAATGTTAATTAACTGGGAAATGCTTGCGCGATCTAAATATTCAGCATTATGGTTGCGGAGAATAGCTACATACCGATTGAACCGTCTGATGAATATTCGATTACATAATTATTGAGTAAACATTTTTCGGAAATAATTTTTCGGACAAATTAAACCAGTTAATGTTGTTAACTGATTTAATTCGTCGGGACGCCTAATCATTCGGTGTGACTAAAAAAAAGTTTTAAACAAATTTAAATTATTGACACAATCGCATTGATTCATATAAAAATTGAAGCTAAATCCTGAGCAATTTGATCATTCACATGGCTTCTAATTATTCATAAATCGTCTACTATTTATAATTTTTGGATAAAACCTTAAACTGATGTCTCAAAGTAATGACTACTTATAGATGTATGACATTACTTTAAGCATTTATAGCTGCTAATTAGAATGTTCATGAAGATGCGCTCCCCCATATTTCCTCCTGCCCTTACAATGTCCACCGAAACTAACAAAATTCCCATTCGGATCCTTCCCACAAAGGAGCAATCACGCACAACACAAATTTTCGCAGTGGTTGCTATAAACAGGGTAAACTGCTGTTTTGCCGCACACTGAGCATTGCTCACGCATGCGTATGACGTTGAGATATGAAAGTAAGTGGGTACGTCGACGCGTATCGAGCCTTCAAATCAGACTTGCCTTTTTCGATATTCTCAGAATGGGACTGTGTGACAATTCTGCTCGCAGTATGTAAAGGCTGGATTTGGGCACACTTAAATGAAGCTGTGTAGATGCCCGTGCCGGGAATCGAACCCGAGACTGCCGCATCGCAGTCGATTGCAATATCGACTGATTTGGTCGGGTTCTACAACATATAATAACATTAAAACAAAATTAAAATAAACAATGTAATTATAGATCAAGCTAATGCTGTCAGACATATTCAATTGAGTTAATTATTACTGGATTATAATTGAGTGAATTATAACTGGATTATAAATTCAAATAAATCTGCTTTAACTGCTTTAACCGTGTCGTAAAAGTAGAATTACTCGGAGGTTTTCAAGAAAAGACGTAGTGGCCAAACTAACTCATTTCAACGACGCATTAACCAACCAAGACGCAAGCCAATAATAGCGTAACAATCTCATTTGCCATGGGACTAAAACAAATCCCAATATATCACAGGGGGGATTTAACGAGACAACTTAGCCCAACCAATCGCGGCACCGTAAGCGAGTTAAATATATTTTTCTAAAGAAACCGGAAAGACGCGTTGACGTTTCCTATTGATCAAATCGGAGAGAAGAGCATTTGCGTTTATTTTTTTTTTTAAATACGTTTTCCGTTTGCAACTTTCCTTCCACCAAATATAAACACAGTCGCAGTAGACGACAACTCGAATTCGCCTACGGCTACAAATCGTGTAGTCATATCATTTGGTTGGCGCACGCACGGAGAGAGAGAAAGTCTTAGGAGATTCGTTTCCATTTTCGGCGGCGGCGGCGCTAAACGGATCTAGTCAGTGGCGCGCATCGCAGAAATTAAGAATTAATCGGGCTATACGAGCCGACCAAATACGGTAAGCACGTTAAATAAGTCAGGGGGATTAGGAGGAGGGCTCAAACTGGCTGACACGATACGGGCGAAATGAAAATGCAATTAGGTCTCAAACATTTAAGCGATAATTAAATCTTTAGTCGGATACATATAATTTATAGCGATATCTTCCGCACGCGCCAATTCCCACCAAGACGTCAGCGAAGACGCGCAGTTGTCACCAGCTGCTTATTCATTTGGAGCTAGCTATCAGACATCTGCATCACAAGCATATTTAGTCTAATTTATTTTTGCCGATCACAGCAGTGAATATCACTATATGAGATTCTCAACTACTAGTGTTGATATGGCAATGCAGGCATGCGGTCGAATAAATAAGAGTCCGTAACGGCAATAGAACAAAGAATGAACCCTGGTGATATATAGTGACTGGTCTACGACGAGACATAATGAATATTGAATAGAAAATAACGTGAGAGCCGAGCAGAAGGTCATCGAGCCAAATTCAGCCGATTCAATTCATTAAAATTGAACTCATTTTTTGGATCTAGCAGTAAAAAACATTCGATTACTTTTCAAACCTCCCTCGTGTTTTGACGACGGTTTATACCGCGAGATGCGAGCAGTTAAGATCTGGCGGGCAAATTGCTTTCGAGAGAAATATTCCTCACTTACCAACGGCGTACTTGAAACTACAGTGCGGTAGAGTGAAGAAACTTCCAAGGAAAAGGCGAATACGAGAGCTGGCTTTGCGCGCGCCCGGGTTTGATGTCCAAGCCCTGCGGC
>JAUJYS010004972.1:0-11442 GCA_033995665.1 Melogona broelemanni
GAAATATGTTGACATGTAATTTGTGTTAAATTCATGACGTCATCATATCACGTGCAGTGAAATAAAGAGATGTAGGCTTAGAAACTAAACTCTATATTTGCCAAAGAAATATGTTGACATTTAATTTGTGTTAAATTCATGATGTCATCATATCAAGTGCAGTAAAATAAAGAGATGTAGGCATAGAAACTAAACTCTATATTTGCCAAAGAAATATGTTGACATGCAATTTGTGTTAAATTCATGACGTCGTCATATAATGTAGGTTGCCTGTTCAATTGCTGCCTGTCCTCGGAAAGGCTTAAGCGCTAGTCTAATATAATTATAAGCTTGTTATTATTTTATAAATTCTGCCAAAATATTTCAACATGTCCTGAATAAAATGAACATCAAATTTCTACAATATAATTCAACTAAATTGCTAGGTTCGATTTTACCCGTCAAATAAGCTCGTTTAAAAGAATTGGTAAAATTTGGGTTTTGGGGGTTACGCTGACTTAATTCTTTTCGAAAAAACCGGATATTAGTCTTTACCTGTGCTGTCACAGACAGCATACAAAATGCTCGTTACGTAAACAACATAGTTGTCACTTTTTAAACTTCACTCAGTTTCGCGCGTAAAACCAGATTGTAATACTCACCTGTTTTCCAAAGATTTAATACTGTTATCTGTGATGCTCGCTTTTAAAGGTGCGTCCACACTTGTATCAAAATGACAGAATGATCGGATCGGGGCTGTTCCCACGAAGAGTCGGTATTTCCCCGAAACATCAAAGGATGATACGTGCTACGGATACGTGCAATGTGGACGGGCAGTATCTTTCCCGCGATCATTTTAGGCAATAGCTTCCAACGATCCTCGTCAACACGATCCTTTATCAGTTTTAGTTAAAATTTATACTGCGAATATGGAGGCAGAGTGGTCAAGAGAAAAAATCCAGGCACGTCTCAGTAATTATCAACATTACATTACTTTTGTATTTTACACGTTTACTTTGGGATGGGGATTTTGATGTTGCACAAACATGTGCTTGAGCGGCCATATTGGCCTCAGTTTGAATACTGGAAAACCGAAGATACGCGTAAATGATCGACGCATTTGAATGATTTGATACGGAACAAGTTATCCTCTTGTCGCGTATCCGTGTCATGATCGCGATCATGATACGCTCGTTTGACACAGATGTGGACGCACCTTAAAACGATGCCGCTTTTTATCCTTTTAAATGTTGCATCTGCAGAAGAGATTTGATTGTGATACGATGCAGATTTTTTAAAACGTTTTTCGTGGGGTATTGGGGGGGTGTCTATATCAGTGACCGATAATATTCCAAGTCAACCGGAAAATGGGGATGGTCATTATGGGCGTGGCTGCCCGCACATCTTTTTTTTGACACGCACTCGCCGCCGATTTCTCCACCCCCGCCAAAACAAAAAAACAAGATCGGTATTTTTTTAAAAAGGCGATTCGTTGAAATTACGAAAAGGTCGTTTCGGTACCTGGACAAGGCTAATGTTCTGTTTTTCTGACCATGCGACCACGAAATTGGCGATAGGGGGCGCTGACTTTGTTCACACGCGCGGAAACTGAAATAATTCGATTAAGTAAAAAATATAGTTACAGAAAAGAAATTGATTAAAATTTCGAAAATGAAATTTAAGTTTATCAAAACGCATTTTTTTGGATAAAATTAAGAAAGTAAATTCGGGATGATGTGTTTAGTGATCGGTGTTCCCATCACCTATCCCTACACGATATTTTGCCGCAGTAAATTAAAATTGAGCTAAGGGGTGGATCCTGCAGCCTGGCTATTCCAGCTTCCATTCCCCATCCCTTCCCTTCCCTGCCCCTCGCACATCTCCATAGAGACATGAGGGTGCAGTAATTCTGTAGTGCTTGCAAAAAAAAAAAAAGAAAAAAAAATTCTACGTGCATGAACGTAAACTAATTGTGAACATTACACCACTCGGTAGCATTTAAAAAAAAAATATGCCCTTCATTTATCGTTATAGAAACACAGAGTGATTGAAAATATCATTTGAAAAACAGGTTTTCTGATGTTAAGAAATCAAATTTCGAAATTTTCGCATGCCGTGCGAAAATTGAAACACGCACGACTGTTTGCTAACCACTGCACTGCCCTCGCGCACAATAGAAGTAACAGGTATTGCGAAAAGTTGAGATCGGTTTTCAGGTAAATTGAGAGTACACCGTCCGTACGAGAACACGGGATGTGTCTGTTTTGAATGGAGCTGGTCACGCCTGGCGCCATTCGAAACCATTGTTTCCATGTTTCCACCCAGTTTGACTAAAGCATTCAGTTACTATTACTTGGTTGCATCATATGGCTTGTGTGCTAGGATTCACAGGTTGTTGTAAGACAAAATCTGGTAGTAAGTGTAGTTCACATACTCCCCACAGTGACAGTGGCGCTGCGATTTGTAATTAAAATTGAATGCGAATCACTGAGCCACTGCCCCTGTGGGAAAATATGTGAACTACACTTACTACCAGATTTTGTCTTTCAACAACCTGTGAATTCTAGCAGTAGTGTCCAATGTACTGATAAGCCTAGAGAGGCTCATAAAGCGATCGCTGACGGGATCACCTTTAAGCGCCTAATTATGCCCCTACTAGTACTAGCGCTTAATCCTGTCCGAGGACGGGCTTCATTCGATTATTCATATCGCCTTGGCGTCACAGATGCGCACAAGGAAAATAATGTTTTATTATAGAAGATGTCATAATAGGTGTAATTCATTAATTTGATAGTTCTGATTCAGGCTCGCAATACCTCCATCAGACATCTAATGAAATTAAAGTTTTCGTTTGAGCTCGATTTGTAACGCGCCAAAAAGACGTATTCTTCTATATTAAGACATTAATATAGAATAATACGATTTTTGCATTCTACACTTTCCACAATCCTTGATTGCGCCATTCGAAAGTGCCAGTTATAGTGCTTTTCGCATGGAGAACGTTATCAATTTCTTAATTTTACCATTAATTAATAAATTCGTTGAAATGACAGCACTTCGAAAAACTTTCTGGAATTGAACCGGTGATTACGTGCATATTAGTTCGATACACCAACCACAATGGTTGATGGGTGCAACGCCATCTAGTGATGACGTTATGTGTCAATTCGCTGTACAAGTTTGTGAACTAGCCTTCGCGTGGAGTGATATGCGTTAGGCTTAAAACTACGTGTTTTTCCCCAAGTCTACGTCGTGACGTTGTTCAATAATGATTAATGCCAATCTTAGCTGCATCTTGTTGTAGGATTGGCCAGCGGGTTGCGTTTGTAGTTTGGGGAGGGGTGAGCAGGCAGCCCGTGAATTTCTCTGGAAATTTGTTTTTTTGTTCGAAATGTTGTTGGCTAAAAGCCAAAGGTTCAACGCTTGTTCGCTTGGTGAATTCAATTTGGTTTTGACAGCTAAGAGCTTCTCCTTTTTGCACATGATGAAATTAGGTTTGGCTGCCGGGTTTTCATTTTGTCGTGGAAAACCCGCGCAGCCAGCAATTACTCCTTGTACGTCCATACCTTGACACTGTTAAATTTCCTGTGCGATTGTCCGCTTTTTCTTTGTGGAATGTTGCATAATACTAATTCCTGAAATTGTAAACGTGACATGTTTAAGGGAACGGAAATATTGAATGTTTCAATTATGCAATCATATGTGCATCGCAAGGTTGGTGCTACTACGTACGAATAGGTTCTGACAAGGCAGATAAATTCCTATGGTTATTCTAATTGTTACGCGATACAGGGTTTTGATCAAGGCTTACATAACACAGTTTGTGATCTGCAAAATGGCAGACACCAATATTTGGGAACATGATCGTTGACATTGTAATTGTAATTGTATAACTTATACTATTAATAATAATATTAATAAACTCACTCAGCATTCCGCGAAAAAACGAAATCTTAAATTAAATTCTATCATCTATGCCACTGGTCAACGAGTTAAGCTTTCATTTTTTCGCGGCATGCTGAGTTTATATCTAATGTGAAATATCGGGTATCGCGCCAGGAGAGATTAAGTTTTCTTCAAAATCATACGAGTTTTGCCGGTACACAAAGTGTAAAATTTCCTGTTACTTTGGCAAATAATGTTTTGGTTCTTGAATAGTTTTGGCAATCTTGCATTTTATGTTTTATCTTTTTAAAACATTTGGTTTCAACTTGAATAAAAGGTTATTTGTTTTACAGTTACATCTAGTACGTTTTCAATAAATTGAACGATATTACCTTTGTTAATACCATTTATTATTACAATTTTTTAAAAATATCTAATGCAGGCTAAAAGCATGTTTTTCTTCAAGCAAACAAATACATAAAACATGATATTTAACATGATCTTTATGAAATTAAGAGTATTTTTGACTTTTGTTACTAATATTCACTAGTGTAATTAATATCTGGTAGTGAATTGGATGCTGGTTAGTCATTACGTAATTACGGATAATATCATAACAAAATTTCACCTCGAAAAATTAATAATTCAGCGAAACTGTTTAAATGTCATCCCGGTCTACACTGTAAACAATAATGATAATTATAATAATGACAAATACACTATGACATAAAATACCTATATTACAATTATATCTACAAGGCTAGAACCTCGTTTCCCAAACTGTGCTCCGCAGAGCCCTGAGGGCTCCGCGTGCATTTCCCAGGGGCTCCGCGGCCACTTCTGAAAATGAAATAAATAATTAAACGCCATTATCTTGTATTGAATGGGCCTCCGCTATTAAAATTGGTAACCTCTAAGGGGCACTTCCATTGAAATTGATTCCAAGAAGGGCTCCGCGAGCCAAAAAAGTTTGGAAAACACTGCGCTAGAACAAAACTATTGAGAAATATCGATATTGATTTCATCTGTATTGTTAACAAAACATTCAGTGAACCATATATCGCAGCTATTGTTCTTTGGTATGCGTCCATAGTTTGCCGGCTTTTAAGTGATTGATGAAATTCCATTTCCTAGACGGAAGAATCATCTTCTATTAACTCCGTCGAATCTGCTCCGTCTAGTGTCTAAAATTGAACAAGATCGAGTTATTAATTGTCAACTTAGATATAAAAGTGATATTGCAATTATAACATATGTGCAATTCAAATTTTTAATCCCCACAAGGGATTCAGTAATTTTCACAAGTATTTTGTCAGTAGGATATTTTACTGTATATTTTTTTATGAATTATACATTTACCTACCACGAATGACCACAAGCATGGCCTTAATATCATCCGTGAAATAAGCTCATATACGGCAAATAAGATGTCGTCTAGTACCTTATTTTGGTATGTAAAATCAAAATATCAGGGAAACCAAGGACAGGAATGGGAGAGACGACGACGGGAGCTTTTTATGTTATGTTTTGAATCCTGGTTGTTTTTCTTCAATGACAACGATTTAATAAGGCGCGCCATTTTTTATATAATTTTTTTTAATCACTGTAGTGCTAATCACTACAGGATTACTACCTCTCGTGTCTCTATGGAGATATGTGAGGGGCAGGGAAGGGAAGGGCAGCTGGTAGAGCCAGGCTTCCGGGGATCCACCCCTAAGCTCTGGACTCAGCCCTAATGGAAACTCAGGGGTGACGCCAGTACCCCAGGCTCGTCGAATAAAAAACGAGAGCCTCTGACGGGAATCGAACCCGGGACCGTCCGCTCCGTAGGATGTTGCCATATCCACTGGGCCATCGGTACGTACCGGTATTTAATAGGAGGCGCCATTTTGTTTAGAAATATTTATGAAAAAATAATTCGTTTTGTTCGAATATGTGTTACACGAAAAAAAATCGAATGTTTATGAGCTACTTTACTACTAATCAAAATCGATTTTTATGTAAAACAACCATTTGCATTTACACACAAAGTCGTACAAATAAAAAAATTAAATAGTAATTAGGTCATGGATTGTATATACATGGTGCATTGAATTTCAGTGTCATCTTGCAATTTGATTAAAAAACCAAATAGGTTGAGAAGAGATTTATAGAGTGGTGTTATAAAAATTTTGCAATACCATTCATTACGAGCACTTATTGTGAAATTAACTACCTTTGATAACTGTATACGTGTGAATGTTTCTTATTTTTTAGCACGGGTAGCTGCTAGAGCGATCATGTGACCTAATGCTTGTTCTATTTAGGTGTCTATTTAGGTTCTATTAGGCGCAATGGCTGCTGGCGTTTGAAAACAATGTCGTATTGACTCTCAGTGAAAAATTGAAAAAAATAGAATGAACAAGTGAGAAATTACACCGCCATTACGTTTTTTTGTGCTAACAAATTAACTGTATAGAAAAATAAGAGCACATTGTGCTGACGTATTCGTGAACACTATCTGATGTTGCAAAAGAAATTTGCAATTTAGCATAGCTTGCGAGGACAATTTCATATAGACCAAGCACGAGGTAAAAATGTTCATCACTGATAAAAGCAACACGAAGCGTGCATATAATTAAATCGCCGAACCGTTGCGAGGAAGCGATGAACGAGATTGTGAGAAATATCACAAAATGAGAAATGCCGTTGTAGATGGAATTAACGTGAAAGTTGCGAGTTACAAGTGATCGTGGGAAAGATACTGCCCGTGAATATTTCCTGTATCATATAATTCACATAATATCGCGTATCATCCCTTTGATGTATCGGGGGATCCCATCCTTGTAGCATTTTGATTCGGGGCTTTGGTAGCAAAATTGATACAGAACTGTGATCTGTTATGCGGATTTGTTACTAGTCTGGATCCAGCTTTAAATGGGGTTAAGGGTTGATACTAAAGCCAGTATTTCACTACGCTACTAGTCGCTGCGACTGCACGCGCAGCGCGCAAATCGCAGCATCAGTACAGCGAACAGGATGACTCACCGCGACGTCATCGCTCGTCGCGCGAGTAGAATCGAACATGCTCAATTCTACTCGCCAGCAGCCAGCGACTACTGACGAAAACAAAAAATGGCTCAATGAACCGACACTCGGTTCGCTGTACTGATGCTGTGATTTGCACGCTGCGCGTGCAGACGCAGCATCTAGTAGCGTAGTGAAATACTGGCTTAACGGGCTGCCATTGAAACACAAAGCGCATTTTGGCCTTCAGATGCGTGTGTAATGGCTTCAGGCGTTTGCAGTGCCTCCAAGTTGTTTGGGCGTGCATAGACATAGACCATCGTAATAATTACCTTGGTGTAGTTGATGCTGTGCAGACTGTGTTTGACGAGAAGTGCCACACTTGTTCCGATCCAGGTAAGAAACAGGAGACCGAGAATGACGAATCCGAACTTATTCGTGTGTTCCCATACCTGGCTGTGATACGATGACATCACGACGTTGGTCAGAAAGTAGCTAGCCACTACGATCAAAAATTGGGAATATAAAAAAAAAGGAAAAAGAACAGGAAGAACAGGACTGGAAGAAAAGACGACGGAAGCAGGCGATGCTCTAAGCATGAACATAAAATAGATTAAACCTTACAAAATATAATTCAATGGCGTTATGTGAACGAAATAAACCTTACCTCACGTTACTGCACGATCGTTTTTTAACAATTTTTTTTGTTGACTTAAATTATCTCCGTATAACGACATTGTATTACATTTTGTAAAGGTTTAATCTATTTTATGCTTATGCTTGGAGCCTCGCCAGCTCCTGTCGTCGTCTCTCCCTGTCCTGTCCTGGCTTTCCTGTTCTTTTGATTTTACATACAAGACGACACTTTATTTGCCGTATTCATATGAGCCTATTTCACGAATGGTGTTAACGCCCATGCTTGTGGTCATTCGTGGTAGAATTCATAAAAATAGGAGTTGGAGAGACTATCAAATGAATCTTTATGGTTATCCAATGTTCATCTTTAGTAAAATTGAATGTTTATCAAAAAATAATAAAATGTTAATCACGAGACCGCGTGATTTGAAGACGAACGAGATCACAAACTTAATTTAGAAGAAAATAACTCTGTGAAATGACGAATAACACGTTTGTAGATGTAAATAAAACGTGTTTAATGACATGTGGAGTTGTAAAAAATACAAAACTACACGGTTTGTTGCGCCGTGAAAAAAATATTTTGAAAAAATACTTTGGGTTAACCCACGGCGACGACCATCTGAGAAGTAATTTAATTAATAATTAATTAACTTTTTATTATTTTGATCTTCACTTCGACGAACTTTCATCCTACCATCGTTGATTTACTTCTACGATACTATATTTATAGAATTGAATTTGTTAAAGGAATGATGAACATTAAGAAATTTAAGAACATTCAAAAATGATCATAAGTGAATTTTGAAAAAAATCTTTTTTTTCGCAAAATTGCATTCATAAAATGCTTTGGAGGAAATTTTAATCGCTTTTACGTTTTGTAATTTTGTTTTTTGCAACTATTTACAAAGCGTAAATAATTTCGTGAGGGAATGATGAAATAATAATAAAAAAATAAGTAATTAATGCAAAATTGCATTTAATAAATGTTTTATAAGAACTTTCAATTTACATTTTCGTTTTGTATGTTTGCTCTTTTGTTATTAATTTAAATATATTAAATTAATACCGATTAGCAGAATTAACCGATTAGACGATTAAGCAGAATTTCCAACTTTATAAATATAATATAAGCAGTGGGCATTACAATAATTACAATATATACCCGCAAGCAGCCCCTTTTTAAGGGGGTCAATGGCCAATGGCGGAGGTCAAAGACCAGTTATGGACAATGATAGGGTTATCCTTATTTTACCAGACTCTGTATTTGAGACTGTTACGATTGTTAACACCACTGCCGAAACACTCTTGGGGAAATAGGAATGTTTGTAGGAGTCAAACTTACATAGTGGCACATTCACCATGCACATTTACATAGTGGTATGGCAACATCCTACGAAACCGACGGTCCCGGGTTCGATTCCCGGCGCAGGATTTCGTTTATTCGTTAGCCTAGGGTACTAGCGTCTCCCCTGAGCTTTCATTAGGGAATCCAGAACTCAGGGATGAATTCGTTCTGAATTTCAAGAGAAAGTGATTTTTTGGGTAAATATAAAATTGTTAAAATTATTAATTAGGGCCACAAATGGCCCGCACTTGTGTATAAGGTTGCCCATGCGAAACATGTGCGCGACATCGACCAGGCGTACTGTCAAGAAACAATCGCCATTTTTTGTTATTATTTTTTTTTCTTTCGAAAAATACATTTTTTACGCACGACCAAATGTGATCAAACGCCATTAAGTGCAGACCGACACGATGTCGAAACCGCAGCGTTAAAACAAAAAATATTTCCACGAAACTGTAAAAAAAATTTGACTGCGGCAATCCTCTTATACACTTTTTTTGGTCGAAATTCTCATTTATTGCCCCAAAATTGTTGTTGCAAAAATATGACCAACGGGGAGTCCTAGGGTAGGGGGTCGGTGAGGTACATTAATGGTAGAGAGCATGACCACAAAAAAAACAAATGATGGTCTGGCCAGAAGCAGTGTTGATCTCGTTCCTTTTAAAAAAGGAACTGGTTCCAGTTCCTCCCATGAAACAAGGAACTAGTAACCGTTCCCGTTCCTCCCATGAAAAAGGGAACCACTTCCAGTGTAGAGTAGGATAGGGGAGAAGTTCCGTTCCTTGGAACTTCTTCATTTTTTGAGGAACTTAGGAACGTCTAGGTTCCTTTTAATCGTAGGAACGGGAACTGGAACTAATTTATTTTCTAAAGGAACGAACCCAGCACTGACCAGTTCCCGTTCCAGTTCCTAAGGGAAACTTTTTCAAAAGGAACCTGGAACTTTATCGTTTCCGTTCCTTCGATTAAAAAAATATTGTTTCAATTCGATGACGTCATAACGTTGTGTGTAAAGATAAATGAAGATTTCCACACAATCTTTATTTTCGTCTCGACATACGGGGGACTACATGGAAATTGGCGGGAACAGATCTAAATGTGATATGCCAATTTGCGGATGCAGCCGGTTCCGCTGTCGACAAACTTTGGAAAATTGTACTCGTAGAAAATAAAGTTAGGCCAAAAGGAACTTTGTGTGCAGAAAAAAAACTTTGTATACAGAAAAAGAACTTTGCATACAGAAACGGAACTGCCGTTGCAGTTCCTCAAAAATTAAAATGAACCTAGGGGTTCCTCAAAAAAGGAACCAGTTCCTACCCAACACTGGTCAGAAGTCTGCATGTAGTGGGCTAAAAACCTCCCTGGCATCACAAAAACAAGCAAAAAAAAAAAGATAAACATAAAAAACGGGAGGCCAATACAACACAGCGTGATGTCTCTTAAACTCTCGGGGGCAATTTGAAGTTTTCTTCTGGAGGTTTATAGATTTCTAGGAAGAAGACTAGATCTTGGAAAAACCCAGTGTGCTGCGACCTACTCATTTTTTTTTCCTTTTTCCAAAGTTGACAATCGCACTTTAGGACAAGAATGAAATTATCGGACAAACCGATCTCGTGTTTTTATTTGTTGTTATTTTTTTCCTTCTTTTGGTAATGTGGAAATGACAAATCCCCATTTTTGAGATTAAGACAAAAACAAAGCTGTGACAAAAAATACTTTTAAGAAAAGCCAACTTATCTGTACCCCTCGTTGTTTATCTGTACCCCTCGATTTTCACGAGTATCCCGAGATTGAACGCCGGATCGTCGTAGCCCAGTCGGTATTGCGGCGGCCCCGGGTTCGATTCCCGGCTCGGGCCCTCGTTTATTCGATCTCGTTGTATAGGTGAAAATGTATCCCTCACATATTGCGATAGTACGAGAAGGGGAACAGAATCCACTGCAGTTATATTCGTTACAGTGGTTGGAAATTAAAAACCAAAAAAAAAATCAAATATAAATAAGAGAGCCCGGGTCGGGAATCGAACCCGCGACCTTCATACAACAGTCGCTCGCAGTTCAGTAGCCGAGTGATAAAGCATCCGCCATGTGTGATCCCAGCTCGGACTTTCTTAATTCGATCCCGAAAACATGATAAAAATGTGCCCCTCAATAAATGTTGCTTCAAAGTGATTATAGGGGTACATTATATCCTGTAGTGTTATTCACTACAACGAATAATAAATAATAAAAAATAATTGCGGCTATTCACCACTTCAAATGGCAAAAGTTCACCCCCACCCAATACTAAGGGTTCATATTCGAGTGACCCGACCCGGGGGGGGAGGGCGAGGTGGCGGGCTGGTTTGAATGACCCGGGGTGACCTGTTCTCCACCCATTGTACGGGGGCGTTAGGTGGGCTGTAGGAATTCATGTCTAACGAAGAACTAAAAGTGAACTGGCACTAAATTATGACCGAGAGGTAGCGTGCTCGCTCATCAACCAGCGGATCTGGGTTCGATTCCCAGCGCAGGGATCCACCCCTATGCTCTGGACTCCCTAATGGAAGCTCAGGGGTGACGCCAGTACCCCAGGCTAACGAATAAACG
>JAUJYS010004973.1:0-11441 GCA_033995665.1 Melogona broelemanni
AGCCTGCGCCGGGAATCGAACCCGGGACCGTTGGTTTCGTAGCATGTCCCCATACCCACTGAGCTATCGGTTCGTACATATAGATGATTTACCAGTAAATGATGTAATCGCCTCGCCGAGGCATTATGGTAATTTTGGTCACGATGAATATGAGTGATTAGGATTGTGGGATTGGAAGTATCACCCGTACCACGGGATCGAATAGCGAAAACCCGAGCCGGGAATCGAACCCGGAATCGCCGCACAGCAGGAACCATTGAGCTACGACGACATTTGCGTGATATTTGCGTTAACGATTTTTTTAAAATGTGAGCAGAAATAAACCTGAAATGGATTGTTAGTTTTTTTTAACCGAATGAAATTTGAAATGGTTTGTTATTTTTTTTTATTTAAACATTGCAACTCATATTTCTTAGCAATGGTTATAAAACACGATGTCAAGACCCGTAGCTGGAACTTTTTGCTTATAGCGCCATTGCGCCATGTAAATGCCGGCAATGTGTTTTCAACCAGAGACCGTTGTGGTCGCTACCAATAGACACCCCGTAGTTTTCAGTGTGAAGTATGAACGAAACATGCGTTGTTGTGTTAAATAATCGCTGGCGTCCCCTGTGTTTCTAAAGATGTCTATCAAAATTGTTGTGGCCTTTCTGTCTTAAAAAAAAAATGTCTGCGGGGCAGAACCTGCTTGGTCTCGTATTCCGTCACACTTGTCACGCTGTTTTAATTGTCAACGTCGGTGTCGTGTGACAGACACGGGGTGACGTCGGTGGGTCGCGTTTTACAATTGAAATCTGCTCGATAGCATAGCATCATCCTTCGTTTGGGTTTTAACGATCATTGTTGGATCATACATACTCGTATAATTGTGTAGTTCCGTCATTTTTTGTAAGATAAAAATAAGTCTCTAGTAGGAACGCAACAAAAAAGTTCAGTTCCAGGGAACTGGTTCCTTTTTTGGAGGAACTGGAACGTAGGTTCATTTTCTGTCAAAGCCATAATTTTGAATTTTGTATGAGTACACTTTTCGAAAGAGTAACAATTTGACGGCATCAAACACAAATCGCTAAAGATTTTGATCTGTGCCCGCAAATCGGCATATGTCCTTTAGATCAGTTTCCCGCAAATGTCCTATGGAGTCATCATGAAAGTAATCAAACATTTTTTATGAACATCACACCGCTCGGCATCTTTTTTTTTAAATATTTTTTTTAATCGAAGGAACGGAAAAGTTTCAGGTTCCTTTTCAAAAGGAACTAGAACGGAAACGGGTTCATTTTCGAAATAAACGAACCCAACACTGAATAAAAGGCTGTTTCAATTATTACAGGCTTTGCAGTAGGGTTCACCTTATTTAGATTTGTTCCGCCAGATGGCGCTAACTTGATACTTGTACTCTCTATGGAAGTTTACAACTTGCGATTACACGAAGAGAGTCTGCGAGAAGTGGCGCCATCGGTCGGGCTTCATGTCGTCCAGATGGCGCAGAAAAAATAATAAATCATTTTCTGGGATCCAAACTCCGAAACGAAACGACAGATGCTCGTCAAGGCGACTAATTAAATCTAATTTTTTCTACATTGGCTGGTCTGTTTTCGTTATATTGGCTGGTCTGTTTTTTATATGCGCACACAATTATGTCGGAATGCTGCATGGGTCATACGTCAAAAAATGTTATGTACTTGTGCTCATGATTGATTTTTTTTCTTTGTCCTTTTTGTGGTTCAGGTTCCATCGGATTCGAACCGTCCGGTGGTGGTCCAGTTCGTGTGTCCCACCCCCAACAACAATGCGGAGCAAGGTGCCCTGAGTCCGGCAACGGTCAATCGCAACTCCACCGCTTCGGACACGTACGACTCGGTCGTTCCCGACAATGCCCTGCAGACTGGTAAGTTAAATCAATCACGATTTCAGATTCACGTTTTGACGTAGAACTACGTCTTTCCCGCCAGAATCAGGGGGGATGGTCGGTTTAAGCGGGTAGAACCGGCGACCGTTTATTAAATTGGGAATGAGAATTTTTTTAATATGTTTATTTTTAATTTCTTTCTACAATTATTTGTATAAATTTCATGTAATTGGAATGTTCGAAATATTATAGGTAGTGACAAAATAATTTTTGTTTATTAAATTTAATTAATTAGTTATTTTTTTGATATTTTCACTTCATCGACCCTTTTATAACAGAAAAATGAAAATCTTATACGTTCCTTCTTCGATATAGAGCAGTTTAAAAAAAATCAAATATAAACTTTATTTTCAAGTACATATTTGAACCGACTACATTGAGGCAAAAGCTTGACATTGTCCTCTCCTTCTCTGTGTTTCCGCCAGCTGGCGCCACCTGCACGACGGTGAGCAACACCTCGAACACTTCGAACAGCCTGGTGAAGGCCGACGGCCACCTGTATCCGCAGCTATCCGGCCACGCGCCTTCCGCCCCAGCCTCTCCTGCCAATGGGGAGCTGCATCGTTCCGGACCGCCACCTACGCCCGAGCTGCTGCGCAAAGACATATTCAGGTAAGAGAAAACAAATATAGCTTCAACTTTATGCCGGTATTTTCTTAAAAATTGTCTTAAAAAGGCGAAATTATAATAATACGTTGTTCAATATTTTGTTTAATGACTCCAAAAAAGTTTTGAAATCTCTGGAACATTCCATGAGCTTCCATTAACATTCCATGAGCTTGTTTAATTTCATTGGAAACACTTATATTTTTGACTCCGAAATTGTCTTAAAATGACAACTGATCAAACGTTTAATTTTTAATTCTGTTGCTTTTCCCAGAAAAAACCTGACCACCATGTTGAGCAGCATCTACGCCATCTTCATCGTCATGCTGGGCGGCGTGGTCTACGTGGCCGACGCGCTCATGCCCTACAAGAACTATGGAGAGGTGAGTTACCGTGGCGCCCTCTGCCGGTTGGAGTCTGCAACACACCTCTGAATATTCACGAGTTTTTGACACGTGCTCCGTTACCCTAAAAATGGCTAAAAATTGCTCACGTGTTTGTTTTTTGTCGTCGCCCATAGGTGTTCACAATCTACCTGACCATTTTTGGCCTGTCCTGGCTGGGATTTTTGCACTATGACATCCGATTCTTCCTCAACAGCATCTCCACTTGGCGAAAACAGGAGAAGAGGAAGGCGTTTGTTAGAGGTACGTCTGTCATTTTAAAATTACTTTTGTTGATCAAGCGGCTGAAAGCTTGTTTGCCTAACCACTGTACCACGAATATATGTGACAAATGTAATAAGTATCTCACCATTAAACACATAGTATTAGAATGGTTTTAATATACAGTTAACAAATAGAACGCTATTCGGTAATTCGAGCATTGTAAGATTCTCTAGTAAAATGTGGCCGCTATTTTGTAATTTTGGAAAATTAAAAAATTGAACGCGGTTTTGTAATTCGATAATTTTAAGATTATCTAGTAAAGTATGATACACGGTTATTGATGCTCGTTTTTCCGATTGTTTTAAAAATAGTTTCTATATTAATTAATTTTTTTTCAGTGTAGCTGTCGTTTTGATTTTTTTCACTAGTATTTCAATTGTCGTGAACAAATAAAGCTTATTAAATGTGATACATTTTTTTTTTTAATTTGTAGACAATCCCGGTTTCGACAAATCCATGGACTCCATGAGCAAACCGGAAGTGACGTTGACAAGCATGGATCGCAGCCCCGGTGCGCCTCCGCTCGATTCCTATTGCTTCAAGACGGGTCGACACAGCGGTAGCTTCTATCTAAAGATCGGTGCCGCAGGTACGCAGTTCGAAACCAGCACGACTAAATACTGTACATTTGTTAAAAACCTATCTTAATTTTTTTTAACAGCTGGTGCACTTATGCAATCAATTTCTATAAATATTCGATTTCATCTTTGACTGTTCTAAGTTTATTAATCCGATGAAATTGTTTTTGTTATCCAGTATTCTGTTTCGGCCACCTGATCCACGAGGGTCTTCTGCTCAGTCGCCAGATTGTCTACTTCTCTTCAGACGAAAAGTATCGTGAGCAATGCGCTGACGTCATCGCCCTCATCCTCTCCATTCTGCATCCCATCTTCTCCTTCTACCAGCTGTTCATGGTCTTCAAGTATTCCAATGTAAGCCCCAGTGCCAACAGGACTTTCTAAATCTAAATCTGATTAGTTTAAAAACAGAATCTCAAATTTTAGAAATTATCTTGTCTGTAGAGTGTCCCAAAATATTTTTCCAATTTAATTGTTGTAATTTATTATTATTATGTTAGAAAGTAATTACTAAAAAAATTAAACTGTAAACTGGTATGTCTGATAGTGGAGAAAAAAAAACTTGACAATGATTTAGGAATTACTGGAATAAAATATAAATAGTACAGGAAATTTCTTCAGAAAATTCAACTAAGCAGTGCTTTCTAATTTTGTCACCTTGTACAGATTATCATCAATCGATACCGAGAGTTGTCTCGCTTCGCAATCATGCACATCATTGGCGCCAACCTGTGCCTGTGGGTCAACACCATCATCCGGGAGACACAGGAAGCGCTAGCCCACAAGGTGGCTCATGGCTACGCTGCCTTACACTCCAATGACACAGAAATCGATGATGATGATGATGATGACGCCACCACTACACCGGCTGCTGGACTCTTCAAGGTGGCCAGCACCATGGCTGGTGTCAAGTTTGATGAAGGTACAGTGGGAACTGCTAATTGAGCTCAATAATACCAATTTGATTGCCTGTTATGAGAATACACTTGCATGAGGAAATCTCGTTTGCTGTTTCATTGGCTGAGCTGAACACCTTACTCTTGTGCCACCTTGTCATCAAATCCTTCTGTTTTCATTCCATCTAAATGGAATCACCATGAAGTCTTGACCTTGGCATACCACTCCCTAATAACTTTCTTTTGAAAACATGTAGAGTGCCTCAGCAACCACTTAACCAAATTGGCTCATGTTGCTGATTCAACTTTCGCTTTCATTTTTCAGAGAGCTGTGTGTCAAGTACGATCCTGTCTTCATTCACCATCCAAGCAGCACCTTACCTGTACCCCTTCACCATTGAGTACAGCCTGCTGCTAGTGGGCATCTGGTTCATTGTGTGGTACAACATTGGTGATACTGATGCCATGGAGGCTGAGCACCAGCACCATGCACAGACACATCCACACGATGTTGACGGTGATGGTGGTGCCTCCTCCAGTGAAACCTTCTCCTCCAACCTTGTCATTCATGTGGACTGTCACTCTTCCAATCGTGGTCTCTTCGCCGGTCTCTTTGTACTACTGGCTACTGTGGTCAGCGTTATCATCTTCTTTGTGGCCATGACCAATGAACAGTACATCCAGACTGGCATTGTTATCAACAATGTCAGTGACACAGTGCTACTGCTGCTCATGATCTTCGCAGCTGCTTTTGCTTACCGACAAACAGCACGTCTGGACTGCAACCCGCAGGCTATTACCTTCCTGGACGACATCCTGTTGTTCATCGCCTTACCCTGTTTCTTCCTCTATGCCATCTTCAATGTGGTGGCCAGCATTGCCGTCAACAATCCCTTCAATGTGGTCATCAGTGTGCTCTGTGTCATCCAGGCAAGTCACTATAAAATTGAATTTAATACACTCTGGGGTAAGCCACTAGTTACATCAGGCAGAGGGGAAAAAATGGGCGACCCTGACACAACCTTGGTAATCATACATGATTATGAAGCTACCGTTAGGGTCTCAATTGTGTAACATGTTACTGATGTTTTTCTTTGTTCACTTTGTAGGTGGTGATCCAAACACCTTTCATTGTGGATGGCCTGCGTCGTTGCTCCAATTCCTGCGTCCTGCGTTACAAGAAGCCAGGACGCGAGATTATTACCTTTCTGGTGGTGTGCAACGTGGCCAGCTGGATCCTGGAGACGTTCGAGATCAAGAGCTACGACGCGCACTCGGACCGTATCGAGTTCTACGGTTCCTTCCTGTGGACGCTCCTCAGCCACGTCACACTGCCGCTCACCCTCTTCTATCGCTTCCACTCCTCAGTCTGCCTGGTCGACATGTGGAAGTCTGCCTACGAACCGGGCGACGCTCACTAGTGGCTCCATCTTGCGCCTTTGGTCGTCAACTGTGAAGGAACAGAGCTCGGTATTGGCAAACCGCGCTCGCACGTGATACATCATCGCGCATGCGCAGAACCTGCCACGGGACACGTGTATAAACGGCTGGGCAGGAACATTATAGGTGGCGCTGACGGTGATGGTGGGGAGGGGGTCGGGGCCTAATCCTACTACCACCAATTATCACTGGAGGAAATATGATGTAGTATATCGCACGTGGAACGAGCGCGATTTGAGTTCGTCGGTGTGAACCGCGAAATGTAAATCAGGAATCGATTGAATTTGGGGTTTAATTGAAATCGCCGATTCGCTGCAAAAGACACAGTCGCAATGCGCAGTTGAAATTTGAAGTGTGATTTTAATTATCGTTGAGCCTGCCGAACAGTTTTAGAAATAATTTTAATTTTGCTTTCGTCTTGAAGAAAATCGGACAAATTCGCATTTGTTTGATTATTGCATATTAAACTTGTCTTGAGAATTGAGAATAATCATTATCTCTCAGAAACCATAATCTGAGCTAGACGGGAAAGTGAAAGTTGTACATTAGAAACTGCTTTTGTTCAGCAAACAGGTTTTCTTGGACGAAATTGTATGATAAAGCAAAGCGATAGCGCGTCATTTGATTGAGTTATTTGTTAATTCAATCCTTAATGATGGCAATGACTTTTGTTCCAATTAATCTTTGTTCTACCGTTTAACGAATTGTTTTCTTAATTTTTACCGACCCTACAATCCGAACCGGAAGTCAGTGAATTTAGACCAAAAAATGGTGACGGCGCCGGAAATAGGAAAATCTACACTGGACGTCGGTAAATCTGCACCGAAAGTCGGTGCATTTACACCGGAAGTTGGTGGATAATCACCGGAAGTCGGTGAATCAGAACCGATGATCGGTGGATCAACACCGGAAGTCTGTGTATATCCACCGGTAGTCGGTGGTCCTACACCGGAAGTCGGTGTAGATAACAAACTCTGCTGCCAGCTGACAACGTTAATTTGCCAAAAACAAAACTATTGGACATTGATATTAGTCGCAGGGAAACTTTGGCGGGATGGGAATTATTTGTTTCCTTTGCTGAAGCGGGTCACCGACCCGGGTGGGTTCAGTACGTTGGTCGGACGCTTTATATTTACGGCGAAGAAACCCACCCAACTCCCAAATGCGTTCAATCCAGTAAATGACTTACTTATAACATCTTTAAACCCCTGTACATGATTATTTAGTCTTTCTAAAAATGTTTCCTGTAAAACTTTTTACCCAGTTCACTCCAACCTACCATTCCAACAACAATTAAATCAAATTACAATTACAATTATATTGTAATTGTAATTGTAATTTCTTATCCAGCTAAAAACCTGTGCAAATTAATTACAACCTCACTATGGTTTCCCATTTCCTCGCTTCATTTTATTCTTCACTTTTTGGTTGAGTAAATGGCTAATTGAAATGTTTAATTAAGGATGCATAATTAAACATATTAATAAATAAATATACCAATAAATCAATAACAATAGCAACTGTAAAATTTCAGATAAAATATTTTTTTGTATCTTGTTGTGGTTTTGTTAAGCCTATGCATTTTTAAACAAACACATTCACATGTAATTATTTTTTCCTAATTTATGAGCGCTTACGCTCAACTGCGTTTAATCAGATATTTTAAGGGCTAGCCAATACTCATGTGATTAAAATATATTTTCGGTAAACAAGAAACATTGTTACAGTAATATTATTTGATTGTTTATACAAGATATTATACGGTACACGTAATACCCGGCCTTTCTCAATAGATGGCGCCATTTAAAGTTAAT
Organism: Melogona broelemanni; assembly: GCA_033995665.1. Classification (NCBI taxonomy): domain Eukaryota; kingdom Metazoa; phylum Arthropoda; class Diplopoda; order Chordeumatida; family Chordeumatidae; genus Melogona; species Melogona broelemanni. The sequence goes on from JAUJYS010004973.1 coordinate 7,912, forward strand.
CGACCGATCTAAACTCCTCAGTCTAGGAGGACAATTAACTTTTGATGGCTTTCTTTAGGGAAAGCAATATTAATTTGATGTTGGTTTGTATTTTCGGAATATAGCAAATTCCCGGTCTCGCCACCCCATCCACCAATCAATTATGTTGTTAAGCACGTGTTTACATTTTTTGAAATTCCAGCAACAGTAGACATTGCCTTTTTGTGTGCGACTTGCCTTTGTCAGTATGCTAAACACACGTCTTAATAAAATTCAACGTTGGTAAAAATGGCGCGTTTCCCCTGTTATCTTCTTAGCTAAATTGACCGTGAAAGCCTGCACGTGGCTTTTGAAAACTGGTTTTTATCACGTGCCCGAGACACACGTCATTGTGGTGGCTCTAGACGCCAATGCTGGATCATTGTGCCGCAGTGTTACCAGATTATCTCTTGTCATTATTCATCAACTTTTTAATGTTTTTTTTTTTTTTTTGTTGACGACCGTTTGGGTTATATATTCCGACGTTTCGCCATTCCAGTGTTACTTTATATTGCTTAGAGATAGACTGGCCGAAGCACACTAGAGTTGTCCTAATTTTGTTGCGTGGAATAACTTGCTTCCACCATACATTGCTTTCAAAAAATTGCTTCCAATAATTTTGCTTCCAACAAATTGCTTCCTTTTGCGCAGGCAAAAAATTATTTGCCCTTCAATGAGATGGTTTGTGTTTGGAATCTATATTAGACCCAGATACAAATAAAACGGGATGAAATGTGTTTATAATATATTGATTAAATGGATGTCTTTCCCACATGAGAGTTTGTGAGGCAATTGAGGAAATTGTGTTGTGACTTTTATTTTAAAAGAAAAAGAATGATGTAGAAATGAAGTCAAGATCACAGGTATTCACAAAAATAGCTGATGATTTTTTTTCTCCAAAAATGATTATACATTTTGAAGGGTTTTTACTACTTCTCTCCCCGATTCGAGATAGTGTGTAGGCCGAATGAATTGAGTGAATATTTTGTTCATCGTGTACTATTCTTGAAATTGTAAACGAATTTTTTTTTCGAGCGAGTTTTATTGGTTGGAGATTCAATCCCGGCGATCGAATCCCTCCTGGTAACTCGTAACTGCGATTTTTGTCAGCGTTAGTCGTGTACATGCCTTAAACTTTATTTCCCTCCCATCCTTTCCACAACAGTCGTACCCAATCATGCTCTCCTTTATCCTCTCAGTCTATATTTCTTATTTGTTCTTTGTTTGTTCATATGACTCGTACGCCGCCATCTTTGTTGTGTATTTTTTGCTCATTCGTAATTTGATGACGGTTCTGTGTTATATTCGTGTTGTATACAAACGGAATTATTTTACTGGCATAAATTCGTAAGAAAATATACGATCTTGTGTTTATTTATGTGTGCTTCATTTGGTGCATTATCTTGATTAAATTATATTGCTAAAAGTAAACTTATTAACTAAACTTATTAACTTAAACTTAAAACTTATTAGCTAAAAGTAAAGCATATTGGCTAAAATAATTGAATACGTCATATTTGTCGTAGTAGACCCAAAATATACGGTACCGTATATATTTTTGAGCACAATTGAATACTCCATTTTCCTTCCCTGTTTTTGAGCGAGGAAAAATGTGACGTAATTTTCCAAAAGCAAAATTATTTCTTTCAAAACCAAATTTTCTAAGCGATGTCCGAAATAAACCAGAAATATGAGTACTTTTAATATCAGAATTTGGCGCGTTATCATTCAAACAAATGTCGGCTTGGAAAATTTCCCAATAGCTCATGTCTTGAACGTGTAACTTAGCCCACAAGGGGTTGTGACGGTTATCGGCGACGGTCGCGAGACCATTATGAGTGGAAGCACACCCAGCGAAGTTGTTTGTAGTTTGCATTTATCGTGGGTGTCTGATTGTACACGACACGTCGGATTTTTTTTAATGTGCCAGCTATTTCAGCTAGGTGTATGTTCGGCAAACGAGTTTCAATCATAGTTCCGAAGGCACCAGCCGCTGTTAAATCCTCCGTACCGCTTCAGAGATCTGAAGATATCACGCAAGGTAGGACATTTTTTTGGGACACGTTTTTCTCGAACATCAAATATCGAGGGTCTTCGAGATTGGTCACGTTTATCATCATTGCTAGTTCTTGATAGAGCTGACTGGAAATCTTTACGTATGCGAACAAATGAAAAACGCTCCCCCATATCGAAAGCCATTGATATCTCCCAGTATATTGTTCAGGTTTTACAGTTATTTCCTGCAGTTCGATTTGTGTCTTCACCAAAGAGCTAGGACATTAGCTCGGATTTATTTTATTTTATTGGAAACCACTAGAACTGGTTCGAAAACCTGCAATTCCGACCTGCCTGACTCTTTTTCTGGCTTTAGTTATCAAAAATTCTAAAATGACCTTAGTGGCGACTGCAGATTTCAACCGTAGACGCGAAGTGCGAGTAGTCAGTTTTTCATTTTGTATTACAGTCTGATTATAATATAACTGATTGTCATTCAGTCTTATTGACACGCGTTCTGTAACACTTATAAACGCGTCTCTGATCTGGTGATCGCTGGTTCAATTCCCGGCCGAGATCTCCGGACAACCATTCGAGGCAGAGAAATTCGTACTCTAGCCTTCAGAATGGGAAGTAAAACTGTGGGAACTGTGTCTGCACGTTATCAGGTACACGTTAAAGATCCCTACCTAGGTATGAGGCCTGTTGTTAAGTCCTTCGTGTCGTCTCCGGACCCCGACCCTCGATTCCCCGACACCTGGCGACTTCAGTGAGCAGAAGCCCCCTGAGTTTTCTTGACAGAATACAGAGGTGGTTTGTCATTGCCTTCCCCCGCGCAGTACCACGAGCCAATATAACGATCGGCTGCGCTGGGAATCGAACCCAGATCTGCTAGTTGGCAACAACCTCTCTGCCACAGCGGACGGACGTGAAGCCTAGGCTAGGCAAAATGTCGCAATATTTGAGGTGTGGATCGTTTGTTCTTTGATGATATTCAAAATGATTTTAGATAATTTGGTTAGATTAACGCAACCCCTCCGTTCTAAGCTCTTTGATAATTGTTATCTGAAATTATAAATTGTCACCGGTTTATTGTGTACAATGTAGCGACAACGTTGCTATGTTTCAGACTTGCCGGAATTAAGTTGCAAACTGTAAATGGTAGCTACGCATTGCTGTTATGCTAAAATATATTAGTGTCATTAATCCTAGCGAATACTTCTGCAATATCAAAGCGAGTGGAGCATATATGATTTAGTCGAACTAATATCCCCGTGTCGCAGGTTCAATTCCCTACCGAAAGAAAGCGCGGAAATTTTTTTGGGGACATAAAAGGGCGCGACATCCTTTGGAATTAAATATCCGTGCATGTACGTTGTCAGATAAACGTTAAAGATCCCTCCTTAGGACAGAAGCCCAGGCTAGGCAGAATTATGTGCAGCCTCCGTGGTTCAGTGGCTATGGTCATCGACTACAAAGCGGATGGTCCCGGGTTCGATTACCGGCGCAGGCTTTCG
>JAUJYS010004974.1:0-11436 GCA_033995665.1 Melogona broelemanni
ACTAGGCGCTACGGTTAATTTAAAAAAAAAAAAAAAAAAACGCAATTCGCAAACTTTGTCACAATCAATGAAAATTTGAATGCGGGTGGATGTATTTTTTTTTTTTTTTTCATTTACTTCACGATCGATTTACAATCTGTCGATGCCATTTATATATTTCACTAACAGCACCAGGCGGCGTTCCGAAAAACGTGAAAGTTCAAGCCTCCGATTCCAGAACTCTGAAAGTGACTTGGGAAGTAAGTGGATATCTTTCTTAATTGGAAATCCGATTACGGGCGAACCAGATGCCAAAAGCCTGGCCTGTCAATGCAATCGTGACTGCTAGAATTGAAGAGAATTCCACCAACAAGATTGCCTCTCAAATCCACTTATAAGTGGAAGCAGATGCGTTGCTAAGGGCAACCGCTGCGAATCGGAAATTTCCGGAGTAAGGTATCAGTGTTCGCCGCGCGGAAATGGTCTGAGAAACGAAAACCATGTGCGCAGGTGCGACTTATTTGTTTTTGTTTAAAAGTTCGATTTTTTTTTTTTAGATAGCGGTAGTCTTTGCGTTTAAATTCTTAGGAATCAAACAACATTCGAAATTACACTAGTGGCATCCTAGTACTACTTTATCGGGTCATTCAATTTACCAAGCATTTGATGGTAAACGGTTCGTGCCATGAACTTCCAAGTAGTTTAATTAATACTCGCACAGCATCCACAGCATTTTTTTACGGGGGCCAAATCTCAGCAAAATATTTCTCGATCACTAAAACGAAAAACAGTTTCCAACATTGAATCTTGACGTTATTTATAGCAGTAATTGCCTAGACATTTTACGGTGATTTTGTAATAACATTTCGCAATAATCCACTAAATAAATTGTCAATAAATGAAATAATTTGAAATAAGTTTGTGTAATTGGTTTCTGTAATTTTAAATGAAGATATATTTTTTTTCTTGACATTTCTTTTATATTAAGCCTAACTTGCTATAAATATACAGGCGGTGTGCTATAATTTAAGCGCCATTTCTTTTTAAAGCACACGCAAAGCCAATGCGAATTGTCTGGGGGGTGGAGGGATGCGATGATCTCAGGCACACCAATCGCGAAAGCACGCCAATCCGACAGGAGTTGAAAAAAGTAATCAGCATAGTTCTCGATTTAGGCGCCGAAAAAATCCGACCGGCACGGCAGCATCCAGGGCTATTACGTGGGCTACAAGCTGCACGACTCCGTCGAGCCCTACGTCTTCGTCACGGTCGAGATGCGGAGCAACGGCGTCGGCGTCGTCGGCGGCATCGGCGAGCTCGATCAGCAGCTGACCAACCTGGCCAAGTACACCAAGTACAGCGTGGTGGTACAGGCCTACAATCGGTTGGGCTCCGGACCTCGTTCGGACGAAGTGGTGGTCATGACCCTGGAGGACGGTAAGTACCTACGTTTCATCTCATCAATGAAACTCACAAGTACTTATCCTCCTGCGACCCGCCAGTGTCCATTCATAATACGAAATCACTTCACAGTAGACAACTGTAAAACTGCTTCTGATGTTTATCGAGGAATATAACTTGTTATTCATTATACTCAAATCATAAAAATGTTTGTTCATCATTTCGCATTGTGTTGCGATCTCGTTTATCTTCATCCCGCCCGGTCCTGCGTTTTCATATTATTCAAAGATCATTTTTATGATTGGAGTTTAATGAATAACAAGTCCATTCATAATTTTCATGGGAAGGGGAATCCCGTGTATAAATTCACATGGCGTTGACCATTATAAATTAATGGAATCGGCTTCTGGCGTGAATGATCCGATATGTCATAAAATATAATAATTGACTCAATCATCATTCGGGTTTGCATTATTATTATTATTATTATTCGGATTTCAAATTTCAATCGGTTTTCGATAATCATTCTGGTTTCCATTATCATTTGGATTTTGATTATCATTCATATTTCTATTATCATTCGGATCTTCGCAGTTCCCGAGCAGCCACCATTGGGAACTCAGTGTTCGGCGCTGTCGTCGCAAAGCCTGCACGTCAGTTGGGAGCCGCCACCGGAAGCTGCAGTGAACGGCGTTCTGCGCGGTTTCAAAGTGTTGTACACGCCGGTCGATGACGAATACAGTAAGTAAAGCACGTGTATTTATGATATATAAATAATCGCAGTTATTATAGTTGTTTTTCGAAATTGTAATCTCAAGAGCTTTAGACGTAAGCTCTCGAATATCAAATGCGCTGTCTAGACACAAAAATTGTTTCAACTCTTGTAGCGATTAATAATTTTATACAAGGTTGGAATATATAATATTACAATATTTTAGCTATTGGAAGTGAATTTCAAAATGTACAACCAAAATTTCATCACGTACTTCACTTTTCGTCGTTAACAATTTAATAACAAAACTCTTGAAAGCAAAGTGATGGTGTAACGTTGAAAATAAAACGTGTAATTTGCAAAAGGCATTAATAGAAACTAATTATATAAGATACATTTTAAGCTTATCGCACGTTTTAATTATTACGAGGAGGTTACCCGCGCCGAGAATAAGACCAGGACCGTTCTACAACGAATTTATCCTCCAACAAACTGAGCTTCGATAATACCATTATACGTTCTCACAATGCTCCCTATTATAAAAAAATGCCTGACAAAAAAAATTATGAACTCATCAATTGATGAACCGAATATACAGTATACAATTTGCATTTAATTATCTGACTCCTTTGTCAAATTATTATTTAAATACGGTTCGTACATCCACCACTAGCAAAAAAGTTGATTCAATGTCAGCCCACGATGCGCGCACGTACATCTATTGCATACATAATAGCTCGAAAACGATGCTAATGTATGATTACACACTAAGATCTCATGCAAACCAGACTGCCCATCAACTGTCGAGAGATTACTTCGCGACGGAAAAAAAAATGCCATTGATAAATCTAACTTCAACAGTGTCGCCAACATCAGAACAACGTTTTTTTATTACCCAATATATACTCCCACCAACCCACGAGACCGTACACTGCGTGATGGGCTAGGCTAACTTGCCAACATGCGCTTGCAAATAGTGAACCAAGTAAATCAGCGCCTTTATACGAGAAAGAGAGATGTTCATGAATTATATAGGACGGAGACGGAAACTGTCACCAGCGATAGTTCAATTCTTATCTCGCACGCAAATCGGACGTACCAAAGGGGGAAAAAATGCGTTAACGCTCCGACGAATTCGTCCTCTATGCATATATTTTTATGAAAGACCTTACGCTCAATTAAACAATACGGAGCAGAAGCAGAAAAAAAATAAGTTGTCGTTTTAACTTTTGCGCGCCACCGGGGCCGAAAAAAAAAACACGTGATACCAAGTTTTTGGTCTCTGGGCGCCATGTCCGGATCCAGAAATAGACGCGGTCATTTTTTATCGCCCACTTCCTCCGTCCGTCATACATGCGCAAGTAAAAACTGGACATGCAGAAAAAGCGAGCCCAAAAGTTCCTCCCCGCCGCCGCCCACCATCGCGATCGTGCCGAGCGGAGTTGTGTCGAAATAAAATCGGCCCCCCACAAAGCATTTCCTGGCCGATTTGTCACATTCATGGAGATGGTGTTCGGAGAACTAGAATGGAGCGACGGCCGAGTTGGTGAGAGAGAGAAAAGGATCTTGGAAGAAGGAGAGAGTATGTGAGAAAAAGACATACACACACACACGCACGAAAGAAGTATAAAAAAAAAATAAAAAGAGAGAGAAAGAAAATTCGTGACTGTACCAGTCTGCACGAAATGATTTATGGCACTTTTCAAAAACGGCAGTACGATTGGTTTGGGTCTCGTGGCAGGCTTGATCGGCAACGGCATCAATCACGCAATTCGACATCGTTCGTACTATATATATCGTCGTTCTGTGTTACTTTCGACGTCACATACAGGCAAAAAGATACTTCTTTTTTACCGCCTTGTTTTTTATCCATGTGGCGAATGCGCCATCTTTTGTACCGTTCCTTTTGTATATCGCTCTCCCGCAGGGCTATATTTTTTATATATTTTTTTTTCTTCTTATCTTTTGGTTACGAAAAGACATTTAAACGTGTTTTTCCAGTGTTCCACTGACCTGCCACGACTTTCATTTTAAAAGTTTCGGGTAAAATGACACTGCAGCGAATTCGTCAACGCGACCACTCTCGGTGGCTGTTGAATTTACTGCCCCTGAATTGAATAGAGTTGGCAATCACTAATAGCGCGCTATCAAGTTTGGGATATCGGAGGAGCCTATAAATTTTGTCCTTGAAAGCAAGCAAGGCGCCAGGAAATTAGGGATATGATTTATGACACCCTATCCATGAAATAACATCGCATTAGGCATGTTGAATTTTGTGAGTTTCATAGACGTTTTGTAATTGACATTTTGCATGGTGAAATTGGTTTGTTAAATTAAACGTAATTACGAGAACGAGGCCACGCAATTAATTAATTATTTATTATTAATATTAAATGATATTGCAATATAATTATTAAGGTAATGTTTGGGATTTCTAAAAATTAAGGAAACCTAAAAATTCTACAACATGTTAGTAACTTTTTAGTAAGATAGTAAGTTAGTAACATGTGCTGCGCCTGTGAGTTTCATTTGTAAACATTTATGAGATCACCAATTTAGGAGACTTTAACGTAAGTTTAAAAATTAGGTGACAACAAAGCCATAGCTTTCGCTATTTTTTTTTTTTTTTTAAATCACCGTAGCGCCTAGTACACTACAGGATTACTGCACCCTCGTGTCTCTTTGGAGATATGTGCGGGGCAGGGAAGGGAAGGGAAGAGGGATGGCAGCTGGAATAGCCAGACTACAGGATCCACCCCTAAGCTCTGGACTCCCTAATGGAAGCTCAGGGGTGACGCCAGTACCCCAGGCTAACGAATAAACGAAAGCCTGCGCCGGGAATCGAACCCGGGACCGTCGGCTTCGTAGTTGTACACACGTAAATTGTGCATCGTACACAAGTACAATTCAACGTTATGAAACTACTCGTAATTGTTAGAAAATAGTTTAATTCAAGTTGAACATCATCATAGAATAATAAATGTTGACATGAATGGGTGATATCAGATTGACATATTTAGCTCACTATGAAATACATGTAGAAATCATTTGTCAGCAAAATATTTCTTTGGAAAAGGGTTCGACTAGTTTTTCTTAATCGATTTGCATATGAAAGGAGCACGTTCGGATGGACGCCTTGGTCAATCTGCGAATCTGCAACACGAATTCCAAGATTACAGTAGTATACAGACGGTATACTAATCTTGCCCAAATTCCACATTCACCTACAGTAACTCCGCAAAAGTTCACGCCCCGTTTACAATAGCTACTTACTTTCCCACGAAATTTTTGAAGGTAGCCTTAATCGAAAAAAAAAGTCCGCCTTCGAAACCAGCTAGCTGTTCAGGGTTGATCGTGAATGCATGCATGTCTGGCGGTAGCCACCCAGCCAGTGGGAGCCAAACAAACCCCAACCATATACCGATGATCATAAAAACCAACGGCCCACCCTGCGCGAAGTTCAGCCTATTGTTTTCAGTTGCAAAATCGCATCAACAAGTGCAGCACATGAATGCGTCAAGTATTCCATGTCTATTAAATTACGTATAGAAATTGTATGAATTCAAATCGTCTTATTTTGACTATAGGGCAAAAGAAAAAAAATCAGCCAACATAACTAATGCAAAATTCACGATGATGTTAAACAATTTTGATAATAAAAATTCGAACCGGTCACGACCAACCTACCCAAAGACCTGCCACGTCAAATCTTTGATGGGAAAAAAAAAAGTTTGACTGCGCCTTTGCCACAAGCCCACACCCACATTCTCAAAAAACGTTAATCTCAGGGCTGAACCCATTCTCAACCTGAAAACAATAAATTTTTGGACATGAACTGTTTTCCTATAAACAAGTCTCTCATACAGTCTTGAATGACAACACTCCCATAAAAATATTCAGAATTGCTCCAACTCTTTTCAAGCAAACAAGAAAAATGATTCACAAGTTTCAAATCTATGTAAATAAATTCTTTCACTTGCTACGCCACTACAACGTGCAAATAAAATTGTACACTGTATTGAACATTAAAAACGGGACTCCTGCGCTATAGCTTGCATGTACTGTAGGTGAACGTAAAATTCAGGAGAAAAAAAATGTTTATTGATTGAGAAACACTAAATTGGTCCTCAAAAACTGGAAAATATAGCACAGTGAATCTACATGTATTGGACCTTCTATGCCTGAAAGTGCATATATTTTTTATTCGCAAAACAAGTGGGTCGCAATATTGACTAGGGTACGACGAAACGTCACCATGTACAGTGGGTTCCAAAACCCTGACAAGGCATTTTTATCAGCAGCTATCTGGTTTTGGAGGTGAGTTAAATACAATATAATTGACAGGCAAAACTGATAACAATTTAATCATTGGAATTTTGGGTTCAGGGCCAAACAATGTGATAGACAGCTCTAAATGAAACTAAAATTGGCGATACGCACATTTATCCACGTGAATGTACAGCAGGCACGCAGGTTTTATAAATGTTATTTTGATTTTGTTGAAATATAACCAGACTTGACATTTGATTTTGCCGAAACAAAACAAAATAATCCTTCAATCCTTCAAAAGCTTGTAGTACTTTAGGTACGCAGATATTTTCCCAAACTTTAACAGCATACGCTTGATAGGAAACACACATTTGAAATATTTCACTTACATGCACAATACATTAAGAATAAGAAATTCTGAAAAAATATTTTGTTTAGCTCGGTACGGCAATTCTTTCCGCGAGACATCTCTTTCTTGGCAAATACGAAACTTGCGTTTCGTTTTAAATAAATTCATCAAATCACGCAAACTTGCTAAGTTTTTAGACACCCACAAAAGTTTGGCCGCATCGCCAAGACAGCGCTCACCCCCGGTTTGAACACCACTGCTACTGTAACTGACTGTAACTGAGTGTAATGTACATTTCACACTTCAGCCACTAATAAATACTTCCTTGTTTTAGGGCGAGGTTTCGGACCTAGGCTTCAAAAGTTTGGCCCACCACGCCTAGACATTATTAGAGTAGACTCTCATAAAAATTACCAATGAAAACTGAGTATTTCCCTATTGTTATTGTAGCGGTCCACCCACCGGAAAACAAAACATTAAAGCTTCGGGCCTACTCGGGAAATAACTCGCAAATTGTATCACGTACCCTGTTTTGGCCGGTTGTCAACTTTTGTTCGCCGTCGATCCACGATTGATTCGAGTCATTTTCCCTTTAACTACATTTCCCGAAAATCCCTGGCAAGAAAGACACTTTGGGTCGTCAACCAGCGTAGCAGGAAATGGGAGACCGTTTACGTGCATAGTTAATGAGTTTCCCGGTCAACCATGAAAGCTGCCAAACTCAACCGGAAAACTTTCCCCCAACAATTTGTCCTGCGCTGACGTCTCCTATTCGAACCTGAACAAAATATATTCTTACCTGACCATGGAGCGCAATCCCGATCAGCAAACACTAGCCGCAAACAATAGATAATCCATGGGTTCGGTCACAAACACAACATCCGTGGCGCGCAAACGCATAACACAAACGACATCAACTTTCTACTTTACCCAAATACATTATCCGCCATCTTGATATACGTCACAACCACTGCTCGGATTGCGCTGCTCAGTCCCCGCCTACTTGCCGTGACGTCACAAACTTTCTGCCGCCGCCTCCTCATCCCCCCAGTGTCGGTAGCCCATTATGTTTTTGCTTGCAGCCCCAATTCCACCCAGGAAGAGCACGATTTTTGAATTACGTGATCGCGATCTCAACAAGACACGGCGAAATCGCAAATACGCAAATTCTGGCTGCAAAACTACTTCGATCAACTTTATTTCATGGGGGCTGGGCCTAACAGGTGTTCAACATTGACGTCACTGGTGGGGTCAAGGTACGCTGACAAACATTACAACAGTTGTGCGTACAGGGTGCTTCTCAAATGCTGCGTGCTTGTGGGTTTTTATGAGACTGGTATTTTTAATCTTTTAACGAATCCCAAAAGTTTCAATATATCGTAAAATAATCTGAGCAATATTTTGTTGCTTAACTTTATAAATTTCATAGGCTCGAGTGCTTGTCCATAGCTTAACTCGTGGCTGGACTCGACGGATCAAAACAGAAATTCACGTTCACTTATTTTGTTTTTCGTTCGACCTTTCAATAGAAATACACGTTGTACACAAAATTTGCATTTTACGAATAGTACATTTGAAAATGACACCGTACACACGAAAAACAAAGGAAATATTTTATTTATTCTCGATTGTTTGCAAAATCGAGATGTTTCATGACCATGTACAGGCGTCACAATAAAATTGATATTTATTTTTTCTTTTCAGGGCGAAATATTTTATTACATAATATATTGTATGTGCTAATTTTTAACCTAGAAAAAAAAATTGTCTTGCTTGGATTGTTTATATTTTTGCAAACGTGAGAGCATGTTCCAAGAAGTTTCTAAAGTTACATATGCGTAGAAACATAGATGACACAGGACGCACAAATAAAAATGATTCGCAGAACTGAGACGAGAAAACGATGAACGAGATTGTGTGTATGCACAAAATCATAAATTCGCGTTGACATTTCGTGCATACACACAATATCGTTCATGGTTTTCTCATCTCCGTTCGGCGAATTATTTTATTTGTGCGTCTTGTGTCATTTATGTTTCTACGCATCCGTAACTTTGAATTTTATCGGAGACGAACATTTTAGTCTGCTTGGATGCGCTAAAATATCCTTGCAAATCGTTTTATGTTGACTTCTTTTCACCTAGTAGCGTCTTAGGCACTTCAGTCTTCATCATCAGAGTTTTGTTCGCCATCCTCATCATCGTCGCTCGTCAGTCCATCGAAATCTCCGTCATCAAAAATGTCCATACCCATTCCACTTTCCCGGAACATGGTTTCCAATTTCGCAAGGGCTTCCTCCAACGATTCGCCCTTACTCATTTTTCTGAGTATCGTTCCTGGAAAACCAAATTGTCATTTTAGTCCAACCGAAAATTGGCCGTATAGCCGCCATTCTCTCGTCGGGGGAAAATCCACCATTCATAATTTATAATTATGAATTTCAAAAAAACCAAATTATTACTATTGTTACTCACTTCGTTTTCGCTCCGGCAAACTTTTTAGTTTTTCTTCGATTTCAATCTTTTGATCTTTGACCTCCGTCGGGGTCTGGGCACACCTATGAGACAGGAAACAAAAAAATAATGAAAATATAAATATAAATTTAATTATGTAAATTATTTTTAATGTACTGATGTTGGAGTACAACTCGTCATAGCTCAACCGGTAGTGCGACCAACTTATGGTGCGACAATCTAGTGTTCGATTCCCGGCGCGGGCTCTCGTTTATTCGATTTCGGGAGCGCCGGTGAAAATGTGGCCCGCAGTGATACTGTACTGTAGTGAACCGAATCGGCCTCAAACCAAGACCCCGGCTCACTATTTCACATGATCAACAGTGTTGAAGCGATTGTTAGCCTACTATGCCAGAGATACGAGTTCAACTCCCGTCTTCCTTTGGAATGTTGCTTTTACTATGTTAGGTACACGTTAAATATCCCTACCTAGGTCGGAAGCTTAGGATAAATTACCTGGTCGCACCCTTGGATGAGAACTTTGAAACGAATACGTTTGGTAAGCTTCCTTCACAGTTCAAAAAATAATTCCCTGGACCAATTTTTGCAATTGATTTCTTAAGTTATGACTTGGCATCTCCTACAAATAGTTCAATGCTGCAATTAAAACTTACGGAAGAACTTCTTTGTCCGATGTGCCGCACTTGGCACACACACCTTTGGAATGGGCACACTGCAGGCACATGATGTGGTAGGCGTAGCACACCGTTTTGCCTAGACACTTGACGCTGAAATACGGAAATCGTCGATTACAAAACACGATCAGCAATAACTTAACTAGACTCGAGAGTACACTCGAGTGCCAAGCGTCACGGGCACGCGCGTGCGACTCGTTCAAGTCTCACCATTTCTTGGGGATCCTCAGGGGCGTGTAGCGGCTGTACTTGATTCGCCACTCGATGATTCCCTTGCAGCGTTCGCACACGCCGACTATATCCATGGCGTTCATTTTCTTCACCACATGACTGTTGTGGTGCAGGTCGTTCTTGAAGACGGTCGTGTTCTTGTGTTTCTGGGCTCGCGTCCGACGCGTGTTTCCTTTCTCACAACTCATGGCGATAGAAATGCTGAAAACGTAAAGAAAAAAAAATTAATTCTATCCACCCTACAATTAATTAAGGCTTATGTTGTATGTAGGCAAATGTAAAGTAATCTTTAGCGACATGTCGACGAAATAATTTTTCGTACGACTCGTCGTAGCGCACCCGGGTTCGATTCCCGGTGAAGGCTTTTGTTTATTCGTTCCATTAGTACTAGTGAAACGTCAAAGCAGTATGAAGGGTACATAATCTCATGTACAGTAGTCACTTGTGATTGTCAAAACAGAACAGTATCAGGTTAGAGCACACATACAATGCAAGTTTATATTTAGATAGAATTGTCACCGCGCTTGCGCATTTAAGGGAATAAAATGAATTAAGAAAGGAGGGGAAAATGGTTGGTTAAGATTAGAGGTAGGGATTGGTTCGATGGGGAAGGGGGTTATGGGTTAAGGGATATGTGTATGTAAGGACTCATAGGATGAAAAGGACGTACTGTTTAGGGCAGGTTGGCCATGATCGAGATACAAGTGCCGAGCGATATTAAGTTTTTGCTGGAAATGGCTATTATTACTCTAAACTCGATAAACAGATTGTTAATCAGTGCTCAATGTTTGACTACTTAATTGGGGACTGGTGCACCTGACTCTGGATTCTAACTACCTGGCATGGCCAAGTTAGGCAAGGCTAGGTCTTAGGCCTAGCCAGGTTACATGTAAATGCAAGGGCGAGGAAGAGTTTTACCAAGTTTTTTCGTTTTCCCTATAATTGAACAAGCTGTTTGACACAGCATACGCTTTAAAATGGCAATACATTGTTTATGTGATACAAGATTGAGGACGTGTAGTGACAGGGAACTATTGCACTCTCAAGGTCTAACCAATTGCCATTCACATGTGCTACACACAATGTAGGTATTCCAAGTTGTCGGAGAGAAGACAATTGATTTTTTCAGATCTCTAGATTCGAAATCACTTACCGAAATGGAAGTCCAAAGTGAAATACTTTTCTTTAAAATGCAGTAGAAACAACGTACACGTGCAACATGCGATATTACACTTTTTATGCAATGGGCGAATGGGGTGACAGTGACATGCAGCGCTCCGCTGCGCCGGGTTAGCGCAACGCCACCTCGGTAGCAACATTCCGTAAATGGCCTGTAGGTGGCAGCAC
>JAUJYS010004975.1:0-11436 GCA_033995665.1 Melogona broelemanni
CCTGCGCCGGGAATCGAACCCGGGACCATCCGCTTTGTAGTCGATGACCATAGCCACTGAACCACGGAGGCCGCACCTCCGTATAAATAAACACACATTATAAAAAATACATTTGTGGGAATTAATCTACAGGGCACATATAGATTTGTTGACACAGACCACCAGCCTTGAACAGATCAAAATCTTCAGCAATTACTATTTAATCCTGTAAAATTCTATCGCTGACGCCACACTTTGGAAAATTGTACTCGTAGAAAATAGAAACAGCTTCCGTTCCAGTCTCAAAAATTAAAAGGAACCTAGCCTAAGTTCCTCAAAAAAAGAACCAGTTCCAAGGAACGGAACTTTTCGAAACTTTCTTTTTTCCATTGGAACTTAAAAACTGCTCAAAAATTTCAAAATGCACAAAAATTTCAAAATTATAAAAAAATAATATTAAAAATTTTTATAATGAACAAAAAATGAACTTACATGAAAAATTTGAAAATAAATAAAGATTTAAATTACTTAAAAATTACAATTGCTTAAAAAATTCAATTGCATAACAATTTCAACATGCATAAAAATTTCATTTTCGATCAGAACTATCCCTGTATTTCCCCACTTCTGAACGGGCTTTCTGCGACCAAAATTATTTTCCCTGACTTTACAGGCGAGTATGCACTCTGCCGAAAAGCGACGATCCCATCGGACATGATTAGCAACGCTTACCCCGGCAATGGCGTTGGCCAGCATCGTTTTTCCACAGCCGGGTAATCCGTGAAGCAGAATGCCACGCGGCGGTTGACATTTACAATGCCTGAACACCTCGGGGTGACGCAAATGCCGAAGGAGCTTGCGAATTTGCTGTGCGAACGGGAAAAAAAGTTGAAACGAATTAATCATTTTTACTAGAAGTAAATGATGACTGGACTTTACGAGAACTGGGGTTAAGGGAATTGGGAAAATTACCATCAGGCATTCTTCATTTCCTCCGATATCGGCAAATTTAACTGTGGATTTTTGAATTCCAGAATCTACAAGCGAGAAGAAATGAAATTATTAAAATCATACGTTTGCAAAATTGAGCTAAGGAGATCGGGTCGCACTTTACCAACCGATTTTTGATCACCTTTTAATTTCTTTTCCTTTTTAGCATCGCCGCTCGCCCCTTCGAAATTGGATTTCCGCTTCTTTGATGGCGCAACGGAAATTGGTGTGGCTGTGACCCGGGCGGACGACGAAACCTAAAAATTATTTTTAAAATGGAAAAACAGAGAAAAAAAAAGGCGATTAGTTTGGACTGGTTTTAACTGGATTTCGGCAAATCGCAAGAAATTTTCCATTAATAATCACAACATTCACATTACAACGCTTTTTAAAAATACAATGTACAATACTACAAAATACAATACTACGAGAAAAAAAATAATAATAAATAGCGGACTTGTAGTCCACTATTTATTCTATTTTTTTTTTTTCTCGATTCTGCTAAAGCACAGTAGACTTGAAAGATTATAGTGAATTTTTAACCTCTTTCTCGGTCTCCTTGGGCGTAGGAGCAGCGATAGGCAAGGAGGAAGGAACAGTTGGGTTGATCATGGGCTCCACCCTCCGGACGGCGGCGCATTTGCCCTGCACCGGCGTTGACATGGGTGAGCGAAGCGGAGTGACGGCAGCCAGACTCGTCTTGTCCTTCTTGGCGCTGTATAGGTTCCGTAAACTAGTGTTGGCAGCGTTGCTATCCTACAATGTCGAGGAGGTCGTGAACAAAATAAAAGAGGGTTACGCTAAATAATCCAAATAGAGTTTTTTTAAGGCAAATATAAAAGACGATCCTACGCATATTAGAATAATAAAATCATTGAACAGAAATAAAAATTTGCCGATATTCAGTATTTTTATGACTGATGTAAGAAAATGCGGAACTAACAAAGTATTTGTTACAAACCAACGAATCATTCGAAAAATATAGACAATAGTTCTGTTAACGTTAGTGATGGAATTTCCCGAAATGATGTCGCTTATTATTTCCAATCACTGTACTGAATATTACAAAAAGAGATTCTGCACAGCCCATAATGCTTTGGCAATGTCTGAGGGTATTCACCAGTGCAACGGGAATCGAACCCGGGATAGCCGCACCGCAGCCGGTTGCAATACTGACTGGGTTACGACGAGTCGTACAAGCAATTACGCTAGTTTCGACTCGACAAGCTTACCTGAACGACAACGTAGCTAGTGTTTTCGACAGAGAAGTCACTGTCGTCGCCGCCATCTTTCTCGCCTTCAATTCTAATTGAAATGATCAAAGGAAAAACAGAAAAAAACGGTAACATTATTCACGTAAAAATGGTCGAAAAATTAAAGTACAGAAGTGTAACTCGCAAGCCAACTCGCGTTACCCGTTCTCGTCTTCGATCTCCTCATCGCTGCTAGAAGAGTCTTCACAGATCGAATCGTAAACTGCAAACACAAATTGAACATATTGTAATCGCTGAGCACGAACCAAAAAAAAAAAAACTCGATCGATGTTAAAATTTATAAATATTAAATATTATCGTGTTTACGAATATAAATGCTATTAAATATAATATATCTTACCACTCTTCACTAACGGTTTGAAGACAAACATACTCCTTCTTTTGTAGTCACTGAAACAGAAAATAATTTAATCATAGAAAACAATAATTAATGCCAACGTAACGAAAAATGACCTAAAAAAATTGCCACACATTTATAAATATCATCAATACGTTTTTCCCATCAAAAATGCCACGGAAAACGTAGAAAATTTAAAGACGCTATCAACACATCAATAGTGTCTGCTCGGTGCGCACCGATGATAACCGACGATAGGTTGGCTAGACCTTAAAAAATACTATTGTATCCATTGTGTCTTTAACGTTTTCTACGTTTTAATTAAATACGACGATTTAGCAATTATATTTTTTTTCACAACTGACGTTTAGCTGATGCTTCTGGTTGGTTGTGTGATTAAATAATTGAACAAATATATATTGGTATTTGCGATTGTTGAGGGACATGCCTGCAAGGATGATCAGCCAGTTGCAAAAGTTGGAAATGCGCGACTTTTCTGAAACACCTGTGACAGAGTCGAAAGAGAGCGCCTCATAGCGTTTACACCGCGCGACAAAGAGATGCGATTTGGTCACAGCAACAAAAAGCAAAATCGCATGAGACAAAATCGCATCGTGTCATGGGGGTGTTCCGATGTGCGACTTTCACTGTGACAAGTCACAAGCTCTGTTTCATGAGACTTTTGTTGCAGGTGTGATAGAACCAATTTCAATGGCGGAGCCCATAATAGGATACCAATTTTAATGGCGGAGCCCCATTTAATACAAGTTTATGGCGTTTGGGTATAAGTCAGTGGCATCCAGAAGTGGCCGCGGAGCCCCTGGGAAATCCTAGCTCGTAGCTCCTCGTCCTCGTCCCCGAGGAACGAGGAGCTAGAATAATAAATTGTTCGCAGTACCTGTACGTTTTCCTAAGATCGACCGCCATCTTGTAAACATCTACATGCGGTGAATTGCTAGTGTGTGTCCGCAAATACTGAAATAAAAAAGCATCCATTTAGGTTTTTTTTAGAACCAAACAAGAAATTTTACGGTGACACATTAGAATTGTCAATTGCGGAGTAAATCATAGCTTCATTCATGATTGTAAGGCAGGTGTGTTGAATCGTAATGTGTCATTAAACATGGTTCTCGATTTAACATATCATCTGTCCATACATGTATCGACTTTATATAAGGAACATGTACATGTACCATACACATGTATGTACATACATGTGCCAAATACTTAATCAAGCACAACTTATGCATACTAAGCTAGTAGAATAAATTATGTGGGTTTACTTATTGTTAAACTAGAGTTCCAAATAAGTAAACACAACAAAAGTAAAGCAGCCTCAGCGGTCGCAGCTTAGATCTAAGCTAAGCAGAGAAATCTCAGCGTGACCATTGGCCTAGGCTAGCCTACAGCGTTTCCCGTTTCCTTCGCAGCCCTGCTTACCTCATGAACCCGCTTAATCAACTCGGCATCTCCTCCGGGAGATTTATGGGGTGTATGTTTACCCATTTGTAAATGATAAATGTATTAATTTAGATTCTACAAGCTCGCGATTATAAATGAATCTACCATATCCACGAGTGCTTACGAAGGATGCGCCTAGCCCTAAAAATGAAATGGGCGATATCTCCGATAGATTTGGTGAAATTCGATAACTATCGACATTTCTTTGACTATCGCCCATTCCACCGTTAAAAAAAATTATTATTTTTCTTTTGAAGTTTTCAAGAGATATCACATAATTTTTAAACACAAAATTTGTAGAGAAAAAAAATCATTATCGATAAAAAAAGTTAATTGTTTTCCAGGAAAAAAGTCAATTTTATTCGATATTAAATTTGTGATTACAGTCAATGTGTGAAGACAAAATCTTCTACTTAAATAAAAAATTGAGTCTCAATCGCTAATTTAAGTCACGCCAATATTTTATTACAACAAAACATTGCAAAAATCATACGCAATAATTTTTTAGCTATACACTGGCAAACAAAATTCACACCAAAACAACTGGCGATTATAATAATATTAATGATTCATACAAAATAAAAAAGACACCGAAGATATCTTTCAATAAGAAGAGATCTTTCAATAAGATCAATCGTGATGAAAATATGATAAGTGAATGATTCGCCACATGGAGCGTAGAATTTAAACTATAACTTGCCAAACATTTGCCATTTCAACACATTTAAATATTCTAAATTGTAAGCTATTTTCTCTCTTCAACATTACTATTGTAGAACCGGATCTTGCATTTTTAATTCCTGCGAAACAATTTAACATCGGGCACTAAGTACAAATTATGAACTCAAATTCGAATCCACACTAACCAGACAGAACCTAAACACTAAAAACGCACCGATAATTACGACAATCAAACGCATAACACGATTTCGCCGTGTGATGATGATGGTAATTTTAGCCTCCGTGACAATTTTCACCTTCGCTAGTTATTAATAACAAATTATTAATTAAACCCACGATTCAATAGCTACATTTTCATTCGCTGTTAAGATTTAGTGCATCATTATCACCACTGTTACAATTTTTCATTACCAGATTATTTCTAAATTTGAATCTAAGCAGCTCTCGAGATGAAATGTATGAACAGTACAGCAAGATAAACACAATCAAGAATTAATGTGACGGTTTACTGAATTTGGGAGGAGATAAACGCAATCTGTGCTATATATTAAAGCACAAGGAATAGGGCAGAAGTTATTTTAAGAGTATGAATGGTGGTTTATTGAATTCTTGGATTTATTACGCACAACATGTTACAGCTTGTTCAGGAAATATAAGTTTTCCAGAATCCCAAATCGAATAAGAGTAGAGTTTGTCAGCTCTTAAAACCGGTTCTGTAAACTAAATTATTTATTTTTCCACTTTTTTAAAAATTTCAAAAATCGAAATTGCTACTTTGGACCGGATTTACAAATATAGCTTACGAAAAAAAATAGCGTACTGTAACAGTCACATCGATTTTTTATAACTAAATATCATACATTATCATCTCAAGAAATTTCGTGTAATTTCCCTAATATCTGCTATTCTCAAACAGTAAATAACTGGCCTCGATTTAAACTCAATTTCAATCTATACTTTTTAAAAACTAAATCGTTATTATTAATCGTTTAAAATTATTCAATTAGAAAAGAAAACAAACAAAAAAACTGGAGAAGGAAAAAAAAAAATGTACCAAAAAAAAAACTACACACCCTAAATACGTCGCAAATGTTGTGCAGACACTTCGAGCGGCCTTCGCGGGCTTACTCGACGATGATATTTTGTTCTGGTTAAGTTGTACTCTCCGGTTAGCTTGTACGTCAGTTTGTAGAGCTTTTCATTTCTTGAGACGTCGTTCTCTAAATTAATGCGTCACGCTGGTGCTCGCGATTAACGACGATATCATTCTGAAATTGAAAGAGAAAAAAACAAGCAAAATTCCATTAATGTACCGTAGGTTACTCAGGTATTTTCCTACAATTCGTTTACGACGAGTGAGAAAGAGGCAGCGTCGGTTAGAAACGGCAAAGTCTCGTTCCAAGGAAAGCTCCTATTTTTTTAGGAACTTCCAACAACAAATAAAAATGCCGACACGTTCGATGAACCGCGAATGATTATCTGTTTCTATGACTAAAAAGGCTTACAGCACCTTTTGAAATTCACAAGGAATTTGACTGGAAATAAGGTGACAGTTGTTTGTCATCAAATAGTTCGAAAATTTGCGTTTAAAAATTAAATAACTGCCGCACCGAACTCAATTTTTGTTTGCCGACTTTTTAAATCGAGGGACGTCCTCGTTCCTTTCCTTTTAAGGAGGGACGGGGAACATCGGTTCTTTCTTTACGTAGGAACGAGCAGCGGGAAACGAGTTAATTTTCAACAGGAACGTACCCAAAACTTCAAAGTGGGAGGAGAGACACGTACCCGTATAAATAGTAGAAAAATGAGAGCAGATAGAAGGCCAGCTTGATCCATCCTTCCCGCTGCGCCTTGGCTAGTTGATCGGCATTCATGATGGTGGTGGGATCGTACAGGCCCGGTCCGCTCATCACCGGTCGTTTGCGGTACCTACGCAAACACAACAAATCAATCAGCACCATTACAATTGCAATTCTAAGTGCATCAACTTCGTATCAACAACGTACGAATGTAGTAACACAAACCGGACTTGTTTAAAGTGGACTTTTAAAGGTCACATCAATCAGTGACAGACAAACAAATGACAGACAAACAAACAAACAAATGACGAAATGGAGCAAAAATCACCAAAGCAAAGTTCTCACTGACAACTGAAAATAATTTGCCCTGTTCAATGAAACTGCTCAAACTGAAATTTTACCAGACTCTCTTAACAGAACAAATTATCAGTTTCCAGACATTTTCCATGACTGAAGAAATTTATCTTACATTCAATTTAATTTTAAATTTTCATTTAGCATTTCAAATTGTTTTATTTTTTTAATTTAATTTTTATTCTCACAACAGTTTAGTTAAATTATTGACAAAATATTCTCTTTAAAGCACGCAACATAATTGTGTTTACCAACCAGTAAACTAAACCCCTCCCTTCCCTCCTTCAAGTCCCGACAGCAGGCAAGCCGCACCTGGGCCCCCTGCGACCACCACCACCACCAATAATTCCCACCTTTTCAATCTCAAGCAACTCATCGGCTCTCACCCCATAAACAATCAGCTTCTTTTCAAACATATCGCCAGAATGCCACGGCGCGGCGATTCCCTCATTTAAATCTAAATCTAAAATCTAAATCGTATAAATAAACCAGCAAAAGTAAAAATTTTGAAACTAATTTCCTGCCATTTCCCCCAGACGTTTCCAAGATATTTAATACAATCGTGCAATTTTCTCCCGATAAAAATCGATTTCCCCCCCTGACAAAATTAATTCTCCCCCCCCCCCCCCAGATAAAAATTATTTTCCCCGATTATCCTTGACTGTTGAGCTGAGCATGATCCCTGTAAAAGTAAACAAACTAAATAATTTCGTGAAATCGTTAAGTTGAGTTCTAATTCCATTCGTGTAGCTAATGGAGCTTGTCCCGTTAATCAGGGAAGGACCAACAGGACTGGTCTGGTCATTAGCACCAAAAAATAATACCTGTTAATGTGGTAGGCTATTAGCGGAGCGTTGAGCAGAAGCGTAAACCACTCGCCGGCGAAGAGAAACAGCAGGTTGAAGAAAATGTGCAGGGCATATTCCGGCAGCACCAACTGAAACATCACAAGGAGGATAAATATATCGAAAAGCGAAAAGAACACAACAATTTAATTTTGCAGTCAAAATGTACCGTATACAAAAAGCACGGCATGACCAAAAATCACAACCGTTTCTTGCAACAAAATACAAATTCGCTAAATTAATACTGGAGTTCTTGTATCATACTTACAGGATTCAAACTGTTACATTGATCAATGGGATTCTTGTAATCGGTCTTCAGTTCATCGAAAGCGATTATCTGTTGAGAGTTTCAAAACCAAAAAGAATTAATATAATGTATAACTTCAACGCACAGGTAAATAAAGTTCATGTTAAAGGAATCCGATTAAGGGATTTTTTTATTCTTATTTATGTATTGCTCAAAAGAGCACGAAAATCGAAGCTCCTACACTTGCCTCGTGGTATATTTTATGCCTGCTTGATTACAACTGTAATTTATGTACGTGCCGATGGCTCAGTGGGTATGGCAACATCCTACGAAACCGACGATCCAGGGTTCAATTCCCGGCGCAGGCTTTCGTTTTTTCGTTAGTCTGGGGTACTGTCGTCACCCCTGAGCTTTCATTAGGGAGTAAAGATCTTAGGGGTGGATCCCCGGCAGCCTGGCTATTCCAGCTGCCTTCCCATTCCCTTCCCTTTCCCTGCCCCTCACATATCTCCATAGAGACACGAGAATGCAGTAATCCTGTAGTGCACTAGGCACTACAGTGATTTAAAAAAAAAAAATTGTACCCACAGGCAGCCCCGGGGGGCGGAGGCCAACTTGGGTTTAATTCAGTACCTGTATTTGACTTGCCTTTTACAAGCCTTCACTTTTGTCAACCCCAAGCAAACGAGATTCTAAACCGTACCCAGTTTCGCCATTATATATTGTTTACGTAAGACGCACTAAAGCAGCAACCAGTCTGTGCGTCAGTGATGGAAACAATTACCCTCACGCCTACTTAATTCGTCAACCTCAATTATTCGCGTTAAGTATTGAAACGGGGGGGACGACCCCGGAGATTCCAAGCCAAAGCAAACGTAAAATTATATTAAATCGTGGATTTGAGACCTCCAAACATATCCTACGTACATACATATGAAAAGAGAAGGTACGCGGCCCCTCCCCTCATCCCGAATCATGAAAACCCCAACACAATGACCCTAGTCAACACTTACGTGGAAAATAGAAAAGAAGATTAAGAACGCGTCTATAAGCAGTGCACAGATGTAAGAAAAAGCCGCGAATCCAAACGCCATGGCTGCAAACTGCGGTGATCAAATTTAGTTAATAGAAATAACGCCGACAAATCAAAAGTAGTGCAAATTTTTGCAGTTCGGCGAAAATTTAGTGAGGCGCCATCTTGTTTATCATTTTATTGATATCTTGTGCTATAATATTTGATGTACACGAAAATTATGGCGCGTTAATGAATCCTTTCATTTGAGCCACAACTGTTTAAGTGTTAACGAGCCCATTGGTCACAATGTCAAATATACGAAAATGAACAAAGCTGAATCAATAGTACTTACAAGGGGGGGCCAACCACAATTCTTATAAACTGTCATATCCATTTTATTCAGCTCGCATATTAAATTTAAATTACATATTCGATAAGGCGTCAAAACTTTTGTATGTATACGATATTACAAAACAAAACGCTTGCATAAAAACGACACACGCGGTAGAATATTTTGTGGGATTCGATCCATTTGTCGTTTACCGACCCCTTAAATTTGGGCAACAACAAAAAAATATAACTACTACGCATGCGCATTAGCAGCTGTCGCAAACTGGAGAAAAACGAATCCCTGCTTACACTCGTAACTGCATACCTTTAAACCTAAGGTAGCGTTCTACTATTTAGTAAGTCCGCTAGATGGCGACGCGCAATCAGCAAAGCAATTCTATGGCCAACCCCCAGTAGGAGAAACCAGTTTCTAAACGCCCCTCCATCGCCAAGAAAATCGAGGAAACGCGGACAAGCAGAAAAATCCCACTCTTGTGTGTACTTCAGCCGCGTCTTGTGCTGCGATTCTCCGAGCTAATATCGACTCGAATCAACCCGAAATTTTCATGAGAACTGATTCAGCGAATCTCCCAGGCTATGCTGGTGGTCCCACCTCAATCGAATCCCCGCAATCCAACCAAGAAACGACCCCTAAAAAAGTGACTCCCCCAGTTTGCCCTCTTTCCCCCCAGTGCCCATGGTGACGTCACACCTGTGCTCCTTTTCCGCTCTCTTGGACGGCGATGCTGGTGCCCGGTAACGATTACTGACCAACTAATCGGTTACTCCCAAAATCGCCACCAACGATTACTGTCCTACCAGCGCCGGAATTTCAAACGCGGAATCTGATCTCGAGTAAAATATCGCATCCATTCTTAATTCCACCACGATTTTTGGAACCCTGATCCTAATCCTAATCAGGTTCAAGCCCAGCAAAATCCATCCTCGGTCCGACTAATCGGTTAGCCCAACTAATCGCGAATACTCAGACCCCCAGTAACCGGATTCGCGCCAACCCACCCACCCTATCTAGGTGATGCAGTGTTTTTGGACACACAGCTGAGACAACAACAATGGTCGACCTCCGTTTCATCCTAGACTCGATTTCCGTGATGGTGAAGTGAAATTCGGGGGTGGAAACGCGAAAAAAAAACCGCTTTGACGAACTAAACAGGCAGTGCGGTGTTTCTAGGCCGAGAAGTGAGAAAATAGGCCTGGAGATTAATCGTTTTCGACAGCCACATCCTCAATTTTGTCCCGTTGATCCGCCATTTGCCCCCTTCCGTTTTCCTCCCCCCCACATCACCACGGCACAACCTTCGCAAGCCTGGCCTCGAGCGGAGAGTCGAACGACGGTGGTGCCTCGCCCCCGCCGCGCAAAAAGCAGCGTCTGAGCTCAGCTGCTGCGCTGGCTGCCACTACCGTCGTTACAGCCACCGCGTCCACCACAACCGCCCCCAGCATGCAGGCCACCAGTAATGGTTGCTCCCAGCAGCAGAACGGAGAGTCGCCCAGCTCGCCAGCCGGAAGCAGCAGCAGTAACGGGTCCCTGCAGAACGGAACTGCCGAGGCTAACGGGATGGGGGAGGAGGGTGCCGCGGCCAGCGATGGGCTCCTGGCGCCGCGGGTCAAGTCACAGTGCGATCAGGACGTGATTCGACTCATCGGGCAGCATCTACGTATACTGGGCCTCAAGTACGTAGTTCGAACGATTTTGCAAGGAGATTTTGACGTATCCAAGCAGATGAAAATGTTGATCTTCGATATAATCCTTGTACGATCTGTCTAGCTCAGTGGGTAAAGCAACAGACTGCTGGGCGGGTAGTCCCGGGTTCGATTTTGGTCGCAGGCTCTCGTTTATACGATCCTGGGGTACTGGTGATTATGTGCCCCTCACATATTGCAGCAGCAACACGAGGGGTGCAAAATCTCCTGTAGTGATATAGATGATACGAGACGCACAAATAAAATAATTCGGCGAATTATTTTTGTGGGCTTTGTGCGTCTTGCATCACATTTGTGTTTTTACGCCTACATAATACTACATAAAGCTGGGAGCGGTGGCGCGTTCCTGTAATCCCGCTGCTGGGAAGCGTACTAACCGATGGCTCATGAGCCTACGGT
>JAUJYS010004976.1:0-11436 GCA_033995665.1 Melogona broelemanni
TGCAGGATCCACCCCTAAGCTTTGGACTCCCTAATGGAAGCTCAGGGGTGACGCCAGTACCCCAGGCTAACGAATAATTAAAAATTACTCTTTATTTTTACACCACCTTCGTTTAAAAGGCACATTCTTATTTCAATTTTTTAAAAAACAATAAAAATTGTAATAATGCATTTGGTTTCGATCTGCAGATCATTATTTTTTTTTGCACCACCATCGTTTTAAAAAAATACACATTCTTATTTTAATTTTTAAAAAAATCTAATTTTATATTTGGTTTCGATCCACAGATCCGTCGACTACCACCGTCAGCTGAGAGTCCATCGGCGACCTCCCTCCAACCCTTTCGGATAACCATGCTACCGAGGAAGAAGCCGATCGCCGCGAGCGCCCGCTCCGGGAACATTACCAACCACATGTCCACGTACCAGACATTGCGTAGCACCCTGGTGACGTTGGTGCTGATCACGTGCCTGTCCCACCCTACCGCCGCCCTGGCCACGGGCGTCGCTACCGCTCCACCGGCCTCGGACAACAACTCCTCCGCACCGGCCACTCACCGCTTGACCGTTCCCCACGACGCCTATCCCGGTTTCGCCGTCACCCGCTTAGGCCTCCACGAGAAGGGCGACGTCCTCTACCGCCTCCTCCAGTCCGAGCTCACCGAATGGTTCACCCTGGTGGATGACAACTTGCTCATTACCACCGGCAACATCTCCCACCTGGTAGACTCCTCCGCTCCTCTGATGGTACTCGAGGAGCACCCGGACCGCGACGTCACTCTCACCCTCACCCTGCATGTGCTGGACAGCACCAAGAAGCTGCAGTTCGCCCAGCACTATCCGGGCCGGGTACCGGAGCACAGTCCGTCCGGCACCGTGGTGGCCGGATTGACCCACCTGTCCGCCGAACGCCAAAGCATGGAAGATCCGGTCCGCTATACCATTATCTCCGGTAACGAAGACGGCATGTTCCGGTTGGAACCGGGGCAGGTCAACGGAACGGGTGGCGTCCGTGTGGTGGTAGCCTCACCGGGGCTGGACCGCGAGATAAGGGATTCCTACGAGTTGGTGGTTCACGCGGCGGATGCCCGGGGTGTCGATTCGACCGAGACAAGACTCCGCATCACGGTGGAGGATATTAATGACCACGCGCCCATGTTCGACCGCGAGGATTACTACGTCCGGATTATGATGGACACGCCCAAGTTCACGCCCATCGCTCAGGTCAAGGCCTACGACGCTGATGGTGACCACGTCCTGTATCGGATGACCAGCCGCTGCGGTACCTTTTTCGTAGTCCCCAAGACGGGTGAGGTTTTCCTGATCGGCGAGCCCCAACCTCGTTCTTACGATTTCGAAGTGATGGCCCACGATGAGCGTCAACCGACCCGTAATGCGGTCAAACCGGCTCAAGTTCATGTAGAGGTCAGTAGCGGGATCCAGCTGGCCGAACCCCAACCGACCATCTACGAGAGCAACCATCTGAATCTGGACGGGCTGTTGGAGCCGGAACCGATCGTCAGGCTGCAGCAGGGGGAGGTGGGCGAAGGCTTGGGGTCCGCGGCGCCGGGCGGAGATGGCCATCATGATATCGGAAAGCGGCACGTGAAACGGTCGGTGCGGCCCACTAAGACGGTGGAGCATCGCGAGACGGATGGCAGTAAGGATGGTCACGTGGTGTTCGTGTTGGAGAACGAAACGGGCAGGGAGAAGTTTCAGCTGCGGGAGGATAACCCGTGGGTCATCGTGGATACCAACGGGGCCGTGCGGGTCAAGAAGAAGTGGGACTACGAGGAGCTGGGTCCGGAGAAGTCCATCGATTTTTGGGTCACCATCACCAACACTCGTCATGGAGGTAGGAAACTTGTTCATCTTTTTAAATTAACAGAGTAGCGTATTAAATTTAAGACTTTTTTTCCATCAACCGGGTGAAAAAATCTACATCTTAAAATACAATCTGGAATAATATTTTCATTATTTTGCAATCACACTTGAAAAAGCTTGCCCGGTTTCGGTGAGAAAGACGTCTGATCAATATAAAGTTATAGCAGTTATGAGGCCAAAACTGCCCAATAATTTGCATTGCGCGTTGGTACGATTAGAGAAATTATATTTACTGATTTTAAAGTAAAAATAATCACCCAAAAAGGGCTTTGGTGTGTGTAATCCCATTTCTATCGATCATGGGAATCAGCAGTTTATTTTTCAGGTCGTTTGCCTGTACAGTAGATTAGTTTTAAAAAAAAATGTTATTTCAGAGCGTGTTGGCATGTGTACCTAGCAGGTGTAGCGAAATCCGCGGGTTTCGCGCCACTTCGGTTTAACCACTCGCACCCCTCTGTATACCGTATACGAGAGCGTAATTGTTAAGCGGACTGCAAGTGGCCTTATAAATCAAGAGCCCCGCCCTATAAATCACGTGGCTTCGGCCCCCGGGTCGCCATTTCAAGTGCATGCGTTCTCTCGTATACGTCGACTCAGTGGTCGAAACATGTTTTGCGGTCTAAAACACGTGTGAGAATTTGGACATGCGGCTGTCATGCAGTATTGGGTCTACCCACATCACTTAAACTCGTTATAGACTGTTCGATTGGGTTTCCTTTTTCAAAATGCAATTTAAAAAAATTAAAATGCTCAGCATTTGAATATGTAGTGGCACAGATTTTTTATTCAATGAGTAGTGGGGTTGGGAGCGAAAAATCGCTTATTTATCTCCAAGCGCGGTAAACGATGCTTGTTAATTGATTAAGCTAAAAAAATACGATTAATGATTTCTTCTATGAGACACGGCATTCTGATTTAATGAATTTGTGTTTAGAAAACTGATTTTTATTTAAAGTCAGTAAATTGAGCAATCCATTGAAATCAATGTTGGCCATTTAAAAAAAATAGTTGAGTAATAACGCCAAGCAAGATATACTGTTTTAAGGATTGAAATTAATATTTTATAAATTATAAATTTTATTAATTTGAAAGAGAAAAAAATTTAATTCTTGTAATTTTATTAAAACTAGACAATCATATTTATTGACATAAAACTGAAATTACATTGGAGCTTTGATATTTATTTTTTGAAAACATTATTCCGTAACCGCTTGTTAGCCTTACGGGAACGTCTTGTGTGGTCAGCGGAAAGACGAAAGAAAAAAATATATGGAAATTTGCCTCGTAAATCTTGGCATCGCGGTTTGCTCTCATGGGGATCTCCGTGAGAGGTGGCGGCGTGTCATTCTAATCATTCGTTGGATGTTTCTGATCGCTTTGGCACTGATGTTCTCACTTGTCAACGATTAGTGGATAAGACGAAAGATAGCTGGAAATAAAGTCACGGTCGTCGATTCACATTATAGCTATGCGCGTGGCTCAACTGGATAGACACACGCGAAAAATATGTAGCTTAGTCATTCGGACAT
Organism: Melogona broelemanni; assembly: GCA_033995665.1. Lineage (NCBI taxonomy): Eukaryota > Metazoa > Arthropoda > Diplopoda > Chordeumatida > Chordeumatidae > Melogona > Melogona broelemanni. The sequence continues at coordinate 3,413 of JAUJYS010004976.1, forward strand.
GTACAAAAAATAAATATGACATTTTGACCAACTTAACTCTTGTAACTCATAGTGTTCGATTATTGTAACATAAATGTATTTTTCAAATCTAAAATTATATAAAAAAAAGTGAAAAGTGAAAAAGTGAAAGTGAAAGTGAAGTTGCCATTCTTAAACGCTGTAAAATCCGTTATTGGACGTTGGAAAAATACGTGTTTTTGTTGTTATTTTGTTAATTAAGCTTTGACTTTCCTCTTTTTATTAATCAGCTTCCGTTGTTAGAAACATTTTAAGTTAGAATAATAATTTGAAAAATATTGCGACAAATCACCACAGGTTGTCGTATTTTAGGATTCTCAAATTCGTAAAATATAAATAGAAAATATATTTATTTATTTATTTTTTATTAAAATTAATACGTTTTTGATTGCAGTGCACCTGCGTAGGCTATCACTTATTCCGATTTGGTAATGCTGCAAAGTTGAACGCGAATTCCCGTATAGTTTATCGTAGAGGTCATTTCGTTTCCCGACACTTAGTTTCAGGGAAGTTTCTCGTTCCTTCCATTTAAAAATAAAGAAACAAAAAATGATTTTGGCGCGGTAGTCATTTAAATGTCAAAAGGTTGAAGCCTTTTTAGTCATACAAAACAAATAATCATTGGGAGCGTTCTCTAATGGAACGTTCTTTTTATTGGACGTTCCTAAAGTGAAAAAAAAAAATGAACGGGAACGTTGCAACGTTCCTTCGTAGAATTAGGAACAAGGACGTTCCAACGTTCCTCAGAAAAGGAACGAATTCCTTGGAACGAGACTTTACTTTGCCGTTCCTTCTCAACACTGCCGCCCAAACACATTAGCTCTATCCTCAATACACGCAGCGGAAACGAAGCAGCTATATAAGCATCAATTTTTATGCCAGGTGCAAAAATTCGTCGCCTGCGCGTGGTGTGTGCGTTTTAATGGCCGCTCGCCACGATTTCTGTGTGTTGATGAATGGTGCGATGGCGGCGGGAGGGGAGGAATGGGAGAAAGGCTGTCTGGGACTCTCTCGTGGTACTCTCTCCATACAATAATAGCGACATCTGTGCGGCAGTTATGCCTACTCTCGGGTTCTCCTTCTACCGATTCTGCTGCATGGCGGTTCGGCGTCTAGAAAGGGCAGGGGTGGTCGCGTTCTCTGGCGGCGAAAGTAGAAATATCATTTAAATACTTATTTATGTAAAACCGATCTTTTTCCTCTAAGATATTTTCCCTTTCAATCGGCAGATGAATTATTCGTTGTATTTCTAGTCGGCTGCGGTGCGGGCGGCCCCGGGGTTCGACCGTTCGATTCCCGGCGCGGGCTCTCGTTTATTCGATCCCGGGGTTCTGGTGAAATTGTGCCGCCCTCTGTAGTGTTATTCCCTACAGTGATAGGTAATAATGACGGTTCAAATACGGTGTGGCATGTTAAAAAATCAAAAAATTTATTCGATCTTTGTTTATTTACCTGACAAATGAACTAGTCTAAAATTATAAATTAATTTTACTTTGCGTTTACTGAAAAAAATAGCTTTATGTACGTATAAGTGGCGTTATTACAATAATAAGTGTGAAAATTGTCTTTCAAATGAAAGTGCACATCCATATATTCAGCATCCGTTAACGCGTTTACAATTTTAACATAAAAAATATGTGTCGTGTTTTTGAAAAAATAGCTCATCTTTAAAGTGTTTTATAACAAGTAATCTTTCGTGTATTCGTTTCTTAAGCACGACCATAAAATGCCATCGCCTCTTGTCGCCAATCCTCCATGCGTCACGGGCGGCCCGTTTCCCCCCCACATATTACATTTTGCGCATTGACATAATATGTATGTCTGTAAATGAAATCCCGAAAAAATAAACCGTTTTATTTTTGTCCCCTCACACACCCAAATCTCACGCAACGTATTCCCCGCAAGCATGCAATCGCAACGTAGAGATATAGACCAAGCACGAAACCCGCGTATATTGGTCGTGCTTACCCCACTACCTCACCACCATCCCTCGGTTCACCCGGGGACACACAAAGGCAGGATGAGCTGTGTTGGTTATACACGGTCACCAATCCATCCGACCCCTATTTGCAACCAGCACTCGCATATTTTCATAACGTGGAGATGTTTTTCGCTTGATGGAAAAGCTGTCAACTGCCATTGATGACGGGCGACTAGAATAATGCTGTCGGGTATGGGCAGCTGCGCTTTAACGATAGGTGGCGTTTGCGCTATCATTTATTACGCGTCACTAGGAGCGCTTAAGGCGATATCTGTTAACCTCAGTGAGTCAATCGATTATCTGGGATACAACCAGAGAGGGCCGTACCAACTGTCATGCACAGAGGATATATGCAATTAAGGGTTGATTTGGTCTAGCCTTTGTCTCCGATGTCTGTCGTTGGAATCAGAAATAGGCGAATATTTATCATGAACGAAGATGAACTAATTATGACGTGGGCCCTGATTAATCTACACGTACGAGGATGTAACAGAAATCGCGAGAAATGTTATTTTATATCAAACAAAAGAAATTACGTACATTATACAACTCGACATCGTTTCATAAATATTTATTTTATTTTATAAAAGAGTAACAAAAAATAGTGGGGTAGCGTAAAATACTCGTATATACCAATATACTCTTAGAACAATACTGGACATGTTTCCTTTTAATGTCAACGAACGATTATATCCACAATCAATAAAATAAATACTAAGCAGTTTTGGAGGGGGGAGGGTGCATTTTAAGAAAAACAGTGGTTCACGACAGTAATTTTATTAAATGGTAAAATCGAAATAAAATGATATGACCTTTGGTCGCTTCAATAAACGTAACCGCAACTAAGCAATCATAATCCACCAAACAAACAGGTAAAAATGCAACGCTGAAATATTCATGTACTTGTATTTAGTAAGAACAATAAGGGTAAAACTCAATATGCCGCGGAACAAATGAAAGCTTAGTCATGAATCTGTCCACCTCATCATCTGGATGCGCGCTAGGGGAAATTAAGATTTCTCCGAAAACCTACACTTAGTAAGAACGGAATAATAATGAACGATGTGCGAACTGATGTAGAATACTGAACAATTTTGTCGAATACTGCACATTTCGTCACCAGTTAAAAAAAATACTAGTGATGATTATTTTAGTAATTAAAACTGTTGACAGGTGACAGTCTCTGCACCATTAAAACTGTCGACCCTAACGATAATTGTTATCGGGTGAGTTGAATAAAAAATGTTTTCTTCGCATTTCTGAAATGCTACTCACTGGAAATAGACGACGAATAAAAAAGGTGTAACAATTGGTGATTTCATGGTTGCGCGTTTTCGTTTGAAATAGCGGCGCGAACACAACCGTCTTGGATCTAATCCATGTGGCTATCCACCACCACCTCCCATCCCAGCTCCTGCCACCTTCCGGTCTCCATTTCACTCTTACAGTACGAAACGACCAGGTAACGGCAGGTGGTCATCATATCCGAGCACAGTTTCTCGTAGGTCTCCACGACGGGGAATATTGGCAAACATGACCACGCTTTGCTCTCAGTAATCTCTTCGACATCGTTCATGCAATCGCACCGGCTGAGGGTGCACTCGCGCAGACAGCTCATCTCAGCCAGCCGATCGAACCCCGACTCAGAGATGAGCTCAGCCCGGCAACACCAGAAAAGTGACGTGATGCTTTTAGACTCGGCCAGTAGGGCTGCACCGGATTCGCCCACCAGCAGAAAGTCGAAAAGGTGCAGGATGCGGAGGGTGGTCATCCGGGCTAAGTAGCCAAGACCAAGGTCGGTGACAAGGTCATTGGTACTCAGGCTCAGGCAGGCGATGTTCGAGTCGACAAGGTAGGATAATCCTTCGTCGCCGAATCCATTGCAGTCGGACAGATGGAGGAACTGGAGGTGGACAAGTTTAGATAGGCTTTTCAGCGAAAGGTCGCTTATGTCTTCACAGCTAAACATGTGCAAGGTGACTAACATTGAACCATCCATTGGAGCCAAAAAAACGTTTCCAATGCCACATTCTTCTAGATTAAGAGTGACCAATCTGGTTTTGGTCAGTACCTTATTTATCCCGCGATCGGTAACCCTGCTGTTAAGGCAAGCACTCAGATTGAAGTAATGCAGTTTGGGAAGCGTGGCAACCGCCATCAAGCTATCGTCCGTCAGCTCGATGCAGGCGTTCAAGGATAGAGAGCTGAGGTTCTGACACTGCTTCTCTTCGCCATCCATTCCAATCAGGGCTTGGATGGCGCCATCTACGATTCCGGCTGGCGTACAACAACCGCAGTAACATCCGCATAGTGCCAGTTCCTTAAGCTGCAGCAGGTGGCGCCCAATGGCGCCCAGCGCGTCTGCACGCAGATGGGCACAATTAGCCATACTCAGTACCGTTAGACTCGTCATTTGCTGGGAAAAGGCCTGCTGAAGGATTTGGTTTGGCAAATACTGGCTGCAGTGTAAGCGCAGGGAGCGCAAGTGAGGCACCTCGCGAAGAAGATCAATCAGTCCGACGGGATTGTCTCCCTCCACAGTTACCTTCTGGACGCCTCGGGCAGCCAGACTGGGAAGAACGGCCGGATGGTATGGTCGATCCAACTGCAGGCGGACTTCCAGGTGGCGCCAAAGTTGAGGGATTTTGAGAATGTTCCACCAGGTGGCGCACACCTGGGCGGCGAGACCGAGATCAGTGACCTTGAGCCTGGCCAGGATGTTGGCCAGGAGTTCTGGCGGAAAGGCGTTGATATGAGCGGCTTCGAGGGGCGCCGAGTCTGGTTCACCGGGTTCTAATTTGTCCATGGTCGGGTTGTTCTTTTCGGTTCGGAAGATGGTTCTGAGTTCCGAGTGGCTCAGCGGTTTCTCAATGGTTTTTTGTTTTTTAAATGACGTCTGGCTGTTCCTCGTTATTTATTTCAACTAAAAGTAAAACATGTTTAAAAAACGCGCGTTAAATATTTTTGAATGAAAAAGTTAAAAAAAATTGCGTGATTGGCTGACATAAACGTTCACACGTGACAAAGTATCGCAATAGAAGGGAGTTCTAAAATTTAACTGGGAATGACTGATCCGAACAGAAACGGGTGCTTTATTAACTTTTGGTTAACACATCAATTAAGTGTCTGTGACGTCACCTGGAAGCCTATCATGATTAGCTGGCGCAATCCAATATCATTTCACATCTGATATCTCCGGCTCGTTCGTTGTCAAGAACCAAAAAAATAATTGCGAATCATATTGGGAATATCACTACAGGAGATTATGTACCCCTCATGTGAGAAGCACATTTTACTAGGATCGAATTAACGAGAGCTGGTGCCGGGAATCGAACCAGGGACCGCCCACACCGCAAACGGTTGCAATTTCGATTTGGCTAGACGGGTTGAACATCCTGTACGTACTTCTGTAGTGATATTCACTTCAGTGAGGGAATTTCCCCATTAAAAATAATTATAATAAAATATCAGCAACAGTTAGAATAAAGCAAAAAGAAAAATAAACAAATACATGTGGAGATCAATAATACAGTGCTATGATTCAGATCTGGTAATAAGTGAAATTTACATTCTTCCCACAGTATCAGTGGCGCTCTGATTCGTAATACAAATCTAATACGAATCGCAGAGCCACTGATCCTTGGGAGGGGGAAAGTATGTGAATTATACTACTAATTTTGGCTTTCAACAACCTCTGAACAATATCACTGTATTTCAAGAAAGTGTGACATAATTGTAAGCAAATTTGATCTCATTCCCCGCACAAAATAAAAAATTCTAGTTAATGGAATATGGTTGTTTTTGCGGATAGAAGACAGCAACATGTCATCATTATGGCGCGATGATCCCAGGTTCGATTCCCGGCTCAAGCTTTCGTTATTCGATTCCTGGGTACTGACAAAATGTGAAAATGGGTCCGGGCATATGTGCTAAACGTAATGGAAAGCACTAGTACGAATGTAGGCCGCATGGAACAGACTCTGACCACTGGCCAATCAATCTGTCATTCGGCGGAGAACGTTTTTGTCCCTCGTCCCTCGCAGAGAAATATTTCTGGCGCGACAAAAGAAATGCCATTCGAATCGCCGAATATTTTTCACTACAATAGCGACAATTCTGCATCCCGAAGTATTAAGTCTAGCGATCTTCTGGCATAAAAAACGCATTAACCAGCCTTTTTCAGACTAACAAATGCGTGGTTTGGGATTCTTTTGTTTCTATAATAGTATAGTAATAAATGAAAGCATGCGACAAAAAAACAAACAATTGTTGTTGAATAGTAGGGTACCGGTACTTTTTTTGTTGTTCTGATTCACTGACAGGCTATTGTACCCTTCTTTGGGCCTTATAGAGAGGGGTGGGCACCTATTCACCTCGGGTTACTTCAAAGAACAGTTATTCCAAAATGCAACGCGTATACCGACTCCAATTACCATTCCACCTATTCCAAACTGGGATGTCAGCTTGGAATTGTTTGTTTTACCTTAATTAATGCTTCGCTGACTGTGTTGCAACCGCGCCGACAAAACTATGCGTTCAAGCTATTAACGGTTAACCAGACGCGCGCGCGCGTGACGTTTAATTGTTACCTTAAATATCGGATGACTAGAGAAATCGCCCAATGAAGAAACGCGCCCAAATACAAGTAGTGACCGGAAAACCCCCGTGTGAACGGCTAACAACATAATTCTAATTTGCGCCGACAGTGGCGTTGACGACGACTTCTCGTGTACGGGACCTGTGCCGACGATTTCGCATGTACAGGACCTGTACCTGTACGTTGTCGAGATACGTTAAATATTCCTAGGTCAAATTCCACATTACCAGGTTGTCACCTGGGTTGGAGGACTTTTAAGACGAATACATTGGCAAACCACCTAAAAGAACGCGTGTACTCACTCTACCCTTCTACCTCTTTGGACAAGAGTCCCCAGCCGGCACCACAGCAAACATAGAATTTGCATATGAACGGTGAATGGGGAACTATGGCCGTCTACGCTTTGGCCATTGCAGTTAACGTGTAAACCGTGTTTCCTTTCTCACTTTAGTCTACGTGTGTGTTTGTGTGTGTGCATTTTGGTGGGATATCTTTTGTTGAGCGGGAGAGAGGGCTGGATAACGATCCTGATCCCCCTGCGCGATACATGTCACGAGTCCTTTTGTGTTTCCCCCCCGACCGGTAGATTGCATTGTTGCCGCGCGAGCTCGGCGATAGACGATACTTCATCACTGTCTTTGGTACAGGGTGTACCAGTTATTTCAGCAATATTTATTCGCAAAAAATAAATAATTAATTTTGGCAATATTTGAAGAGGTTAAAAACAGAGTGTGTATGTCATTTTAATTTTCATTTTATTATGTCATATTAATTTTTTTACTTTCTGTTGTCTATAGTTTGAAAACAACAAATCTGAACACAAACCTGAATTTATCCGTTTCATTTATTAATTTTCGTAATATTTATTAATCAATAATATAGTAAATTAGTTTTACGATTATTCAATTTTTAATAAACATTGCGAAAATTATTTGGAACACACGGCGCAGACCAACTTAGATTTTAAACTTTTTGCCGCGAATATAAAAAAATAATTATCCATTTTTAAAATTACTGGTGTGTGTATCGACTAATTCACATAGCTGTGGTATTTATTCAATACTTGGGCGGTCCCGGGTTCGTTTCCCGGATAATTTATGCAATTCCGGGGCATTAATTAATAATAATTGATGCTTCACTTCCTTTATTTTCGTCTAAAAGACGAGACCAACGCCACCTAGTAGAAAAACACACGGCCAATATAAATTGCACTTTGTCGTCATATGATGGGAAAATGTGCGGCCATATTGCTCCGCATTTATAATTCGATGAAAGCAACGCGCACGGTCGATTAATTGAATACATGCGCGATGATGGAGGAGTGGCTTCAATGACGTTCCCCGATTAAGGTTTGCATTCGTAATCATGCCCCCCCCCCACCACCACCACCACCTATACCACTACCACCGCCCAATTCTGTTGAAAGCC